>VDFB02105785.1:480497651-480629960 GCA_007258455.2 Sequoia sempervirens | reverse complement strand
AGAGGGTTTAAGGGTTTGGGGTTTAAGGGTTAAGAGTTTAGGGTTTAGGGTTATGGGTAGAGGGGAGAGAGATAAAGGGATTCAGTGAGAGAGGGAGGGAGTGGGAAAGAGATAGAGGGTTAAGGGTTAAGGGTAGATGGTTAAAAGGGTAGAGGAGAGAGAGATGTGAGTGAGAGAGAGAGACGTGAGAGAGGGAGAGAGGGTAGGAGGGTGAGACTTGAGAGAGAGAGGGAGGGAGGGAGGAAGTGGGATATAGATAAAAGGGTATAGGATTTAAGGGTTAAGGGTGTATGGTTTAGGGTTAAGGGTAGAGGGGAGAGAGATAGAGGGAGTGAGTGAGAGAGAGACCTAAGAGAGGGAGAGGGGGTAGGAAAGAGAGTCTTGAGAGAGAGAGGGAGGGAGTTGAAGAGAGATAGAGGATAGAGGTTTTAAAGGTTTAAGGATTTAAGGGTTAAGGGTAGAGGGCTAAGGGTAGAGTGGAGAGACATAGGAGTGAGTGAGAGAGAGAGAGACTTGAGAGAGGTAGAGGGGGTAGGAGGGAGAGATGAGAGAGAGAGAGAGAGATAATTAGGAGGGGGAAGGGAGAGGGGAAGAGGGGAAGAAGGGGAAAGAGAGGGAGAGAGAATTAGAAGGGGGGAGGGAGGGGAAGAATGAGAGAGAGAGGGAAAGGGAGAGGGAGAGAGGGAAAGGGAAAGGAGGTTCCTTAGGTAACCATTGTTTTCATAGATGTTTGTACCTCAAGGGTACCTCGACGTCACCTATACTCTCATCATCATGAGAACATGACCCCCCTTCAGCAAGAAAAAATTCCATGTGCTTACAGAATTTTCTTCTAATCTTTTGATCTCTAGTTTATCTCCCTCTTTTAGACATACTACATGTCTCGCTTTCCTCTTCTCTTCCTGAATTTCCCTCGCTCGAGGAAGACAGATATAACAAATACCTATTTGGTGGCACCTACACTCATAAGGATGTTGAATAGAGTTCTTTCATGGTGATGTGATCCCAAGGTGACATTATGATTAATCTATCATTTCATCACTAGAATTTCACAGGGTATAAGGTAATCAAGTCTTGATAGATTGCAAGTTATTGTTACTACCATCCAAATGTGTCCATCACAAATCAAATCTACTTAATGTTTTAACTCCAAAACTTTGTAACAAGTGTTAAATGTCACTATGGTCAACTAGTTACACAACCAAGGCCTCAAATGTATTCTCTAATTGTAATCAAAGGACTTTTTCTCTTCATTCAAGTAAATAAACTTGAAGGGAAACACCAACAAGTGGTTTATTGAACACCTACATGACTAAAAATAGCAGCAAATTTATATTTAATTTCCATATTTCTAAGTGGTTAATGGGGAGGGAGTGTGTACTAGGCCTAGTTAAGTCATCATAAGTTTATGCTTTGGCAATAAAAAAAATTTAAGTCATCTTAAATCTTTCTATGTCTAATTGCTAGGAGACTTTTGGTATGTTTTAAGGTAGGATGATTGATGAAAGAGCCCAAAGATCCTTTCTCCATGGTATCTAGGTACACATAGCAATGATCTTCTCTTATATGGTTGGAAATGATTTAAATAACTTAGCTAAGAATTATTCATTTAACTTAAGGTTTTCTCATAATGCCATCATTGGAAAAGTATGATCAAATTCTTCTATTATGAAGAATTGGTCTATGTGCCTCTAGTAATCACTATCAATGTTTGTAAGGATAAAATGACTAAAAGTATCAGGTAGGAGAGAATCAACTTTGAGTTCTTCAAAGATTATATTCCTCTATTCATAATTTTTAAGGGTTGTGTATGGTGGAGGTTATCACTACCAAGAAGGGAGGATACCTTTCCTTGTGATGGAACTTCAAAAATTTTCTCTTTGTGTTCCATTTTTATCTTGCCTTATGTCTCTAGTCATCTATGGTGTTTAGGAAAAGCCTAAGGTTGGGGTTTTACCTTTGTCTTCATGTAAAACCCTAGTGTTTATCTTACACCCTGGGTGGGATCTTTTGGGTTGTTACTTTTTGGGGAGGGTTTTAAAACAACTTAATCCCCATCGCTTCGTCTAAGTTGGGCCTCTTTTGATTTATTGTTTTATTTCCTCCACCTGACTTTATTATTTTTTAAGTCTTGGATGGTCTCGTGCTCCCTTTTTTAAAAAACAACTTATGTCATTGTTTATCATTGGCCTAGTGATGTCCCCTCGTTCTTTTAATAAATGTTTTATATTTTGGAGAGGGACAAGTTTGTGTGACCGTAGATCAATTATCATTTGATCTCAGTCATTCCCCACCATCCCATGATGACCCCACCACACTTTTTTGGTTTATCACAATATCACAAGCAAGCGCCATGTGTCTCATTTAATGAAGCCAAAGAGATAATAGAAATACTTTGATACATTTATCTGGTTTTAATACATTATGTAGCGGGTTACTAAAGAATTTATGAGATGCACGTGTTTCAAATCAATGGAGATGTTATAATCTTGGTAGGAAAGGTGCTTGATGGTTAATGAGAAAGTTGGAGACTATGTTGAACAAACAGGATTACTGATGGTTGAGATCCATGATTTCTCACCATCGCATGATCAGAAGTTGCAAGGTCTTTATCAATTGTGATATCGCGGGTGAGCACCACATGGATTTCCTTGGCAATGCATAGTATGGTGGGCCCTTATTGCCATGATGGAGATCGTGTCAGTTTGTTTTGAAGGCAGTCGTTCGATCATCTGACCAAAGTGAAGGATTGATGGCTAGTATTTGAATCTGCATCAAATGCGATTACAAGGTTCTATTCTGTAATTTCATATTTTTGTTTAGCCCTCCTAGAGAACTAAAAACTCAAGATTATAGCTGCCCTCCTAGAGAACTAAGTGTTGAAGAGAGCCAAGATTTAGACACCAGAAATATGGCATATAGATCATTTGTAGCAGACAATGAATTTTGATATACAGAGACTCAAATGCATGTATTTTGATGGAGTAAATGAAGATATCTAAGTTGTGGATTAAGATATTGGTATCCGCTATTTGTTAAATTTATGCAGTTATTTGATTGTCTCCATTATGATGCTTCTGTATTATTTAAATTGATATAACAAGTTTGTACTCAGTTTATCATTGTACATTTTCTATATATGTGTGATCTGGTTATTTGGTTCTCTAAAGTAGGGATTAAAATATTTTAATCAATCATAGCAATTGGGAAGTGTTACTTGGATTAATAAGAAGAATCACATAACTAGAATTGCCATTCTATCTCAAGAAGAGTTTGTCAATTATTCACTTGCACGTTTACACAAGTTGTAAACAATTTATGTGCCTGACAGTTTGAATTATTACCATTACTGAAATCCACATTTGCAGATATTCATTCAACTCCATGTACCAAATAAGGCACTGGTCTCCCCTTGTATTCTTTTATAATTTTTATTATTCTTATTTATTTTACACTTACATTTACAAATACACATACATATGCATTTACTATTTTCATTTATTTCTCGTGTAGTTTAATATTTTGATCGATTTCATATTATATGTGTTGAAGACTTTAGAATTTCAATTACATTAATTTATGGATATGTTGTATCTATAACACTACAAAACCATATGCTCTTTGCATTTACACTTGCATTTAGAAATACACATTTATATACATAGATATAGATTTCTTTAATGATATGTTGCATTTATTGTTCTAGGAGAGAATCCAGTAATTGCATTTACATTTACATTTAAAAATACATATACATACATACATACATACATATATGCTCTGTGTGTGTGTATGTATATCATTATATTCAGTGTTCAAAAATAACCCATTAGGTCTTCACATGGATAGAAATTCATAAAATCATATCTCCCATACATATTTTGTTGAAACCTAGGCTTGAACCTCTCATTTCACATGTTTTCTTCACAAAACTCTTGAGGACAGCAGCTATACCTTCTTTATTTCTCATCCTACACCCTATTCATGCATCCTACAATTACAATAGTATCCATGGGGCCTCTTACACAAGCTACAGTAATCACAAAAAGTGTAAGAGCCCCTTTATATCATGTTTGGACTACAAAACCCTCAAAAATAGGGTAACTAGGCTATATGCAAAGAAATGAAGCTTTCTAACTCAAATCAATGCCTTAAGCCCTCAAATTAGATTCAAATCAAAGCTAACACATATCTTCATGACTTGGAATTGATTTCACATCAAAATATGGCTACATGTGACCGTACAGTGCTACATAATAGGAAAAATACAGAAATTTTGAAGAAAAACACAAATTTTTGAATGTCAAGAGCTTGTATTTTAAATCCTCAACCATCAACAACCATTACAATGATCACTTTATGCCTTCTAAAGGCCTTTACACGTCAACTAGTGAACAACCACCTCTACAACTAACTTTTTAATCTTTTATGATCACATGAAACATAAAACACACTAATTTTAAGGTTGTTAACATCACTATTGAAATGTTTTAATTTTTTGACCTTTCATACATTAAAAAGTACATCATTAAATTAATTATGTAATGGAATAAAAATGAAAAACATCATGAATTAATTATGTAACCACATAAGTAAAATATAATTCTATCAAGAAATTAATATCAAATAGATAATATAATCGCATAACTCATACATTTCAATGTCATTGATCTTCTTCTTCATCCAACTCTTTGTATGTATCATCCGATCCAGATTTGACATTGTAAGGATTGGTCATATCATCATCATCGTCATCGATATCAGTTTCGATAATGTCATCATCCACATGGATATCATCTTCATAAACATTAACTCCTACATCATCATGATCTAGTTCCTCCTCTTCGACATCTTCGTCAGGGACATCATCAACTAACTGTTGATCCTAATCATCTTCTAGTTCTTCAGTATCTTCTTCTTCCACTACATTATAATTTACCGGCCTTCCTCTTGGATCATGTCTAACAATAAATGACCAACCCGGTTTACCTGGAACCTCTGAGTAAAATACCTGCTCACATTGGCTTGGAAGAACATAGGGCTCATTTCCAATTGGCTCAATAGACCTTGTATTAACCATGGTAAATCCATTATCATGTTCTATAACAGTTCTCTCAAGATCATTTTCATTCAATCATAGCCTGTACCATAGGATGACGAACAGAATTAATCTGAACTTGGACTTAAAGTCACACTCAAGTATATCATCCAAAATCCCATAGTATCAATTTTCTGAGACTTCTGGATGTATGTCACTTCTAGATGAAACATTAGTCACCTGAAAGACTGCAGTTATACCAAAATCACAAGTTTTCTTTATTTCATCCAACATTTTGATTCAAAATTTACAACCATTACACCACATAGCTTTGTGGTGTTTCACCTACACTATGTCAAACATGTAAAAATTATTGCAAGATCATCAATTGATAAACATATTTATTCTTGGGCAAATGTATGCAAAGAAAACAATCTCAACATATATATACATCATTATAATTGAAAATAATTAAATAATATGGGTGATTAATATATTTATACGTACCTGTTTATCTCTTAAACCATATGCTAAATCAATTTCCCTTTGTGTAACATTGGAATCTCCATTACAATAAGCTTCTTTAACCAATGAAGCCACACCTTTCCATGTTAATGCGCAACCAGATTGTTGACATCGTTCAATCCATACCGTCATCCAATCAAGATTGTTTGCGGCATACAAATGTAGTACATCCCACTCTTGACCAACTATGTCAAAAAAATTTGAAATTCACAAACGACATATAATTAGTTAAATACCACAGTATACGACCTTAATTTATAATTGATGTATATTGAAGATTAAAAATTAGATAAGTACAATATTCATAAAAACTATATGTAAAATGCATTCCAATTAATTTCCATGACCATCTTATAATTACCTCTCACTTTCCTCAATCTACCTTTCCCCATCAAGTACTCCCCTTCGAATTTGTTAATGGATTTGGGATCCCAAATGCGATCTACATGGATCTTTGTTGCAAACTTAGGAAGATATTCACTAATGTACACCATGGTCTAGTATACCATATATCCCTCCACCATAGAACCCTTAGGATGTGCTCTTTGTCTAACCAAAGCCTTCAAAAATTTCAAGTGCCTCTCAACCATCCACATTGACCTTGTGTGTATAGGTCCACACAATTCAATCTCCTCAACTTGGTGTATGAGGTAGTGTTTTTGTGCATTGAAAAATGTCGAAGGTAGAAACTTTTTCATTTCACACATTAGACAAGGAATTTTTTTCTTCCAATAATTTATATCTTCTTTATGGATTTCTTTAGATGACAATCATCTACAAGTGATTCAAGGTACAAATATATTAACTATATTTAACAAAAATATACAATATATTACATAACAAGTAAAACAAATGGCAATTATAAGATGTATACAACGAATTGAACAAATATCACTACTTACCTCATGTATTTTCCAAGATCATATATAACTTGCTTGACATTGTTGTTGAAGTTGTCTGGGAGAGATAGAGGTAGAACGTACTGCAACAATTATAAAATGATCTCTTCATTATTTTTCCAAAAGTAGTAAACATAATACACTGAAAATTACATGCATTATACAAGTGTATATAATATACCAGAATAATTCCCTTAATGAAGGTATGCCAATCATGCATTTTCATCCCTGACCCAAATTCACCTTTCTTTGTTATTATATTGCTTATGTTTGCAGCAAATCCTGTGGGAAATCAAATTTTTTGTATGACTTCTTTTATAGCATTGCTTTGCTACTCCATTAATAACCAAGGAAGGGAACTTATATTAATTTTGTCTCCATCGCTATTTAATTGAATGACATTTTTCATTGCATGATTGGCTTCCTAAATGTCACTTCAAATTTTGACAATTTTTTCTTTGTGATGCCTTCCATCCAATATTTTCCATAACGTTTCTATTATATTCTTTCCAATATGCATTGTATCAAATAAATGCACAATTTGTAGCTGCTCATAGTAGGGCAACCTACTAAATTGTCTAGGATAACTTTTTAGTTCCTGTGGAAGCCAGCCATTAATTCCTTGACGACTTTCATGAAGCATATAAGTTAAACAAATTAACAACGACAATCATTGTCAATTATAGCATGAGTAAATACAACACAATATAAAACTATAAATTCAAAACATATCATATATGATAGATAAAAAATTTGATCTGATGTATAACCTTGACAATTAATTCTATTATATTCCAACTTCCATAGGTGAGGTGTCATTCTTCGTGGTTTTGATGTAGTCTCTTCTTTCCCATTGAAAAGATGTTTTTCAGTAGTTCGATACTTATGATTTCTATGGAGGACGTTCCTATACTCATCAAACACCTGCTTTCCTAAACTTGTTGAACAACAAGATTTCATCTTTGGACCACACATTGGACATGCAAATTTTCCCTTTGTTTGAAGACCTGCAATATCATATATAATTGGATTAAATATGTCAATTTTTATAATTATATATAATGAATAGATTATTTTAAAAACATGCATGATTTCTACTTCATAAAATTAAATATTGTTAAAGTGTAGTCGAACATTATAACATACCACAAAAATGTGTTAGCCCTGGGGCATCATGAATTGTCCATACAAGCATTGCATGGAATTGAAATTGTCTTTGTCCTATTGGTCTAGAGACGTCATATATAGTGACACCATTCCATAACTTTAGTAACTTGTCGATAAAAGGCTCGATATATACATTTATATCTTTAACTTGGTACTTACCTAGTTGAATGAACATAAACATTACACAATTATTATAACCATTTTACTGCAATATATATAAATTAATGTACATTACTATTGAATGAAAAAAATATAAGTCATTATGCAACAAATAAGACAAATGAGATGCTACTACATTAAAGAAAATTGATGTAAACAAATACCTGAAACAATCATTGACAACATTATGTGCTCCCTCTTTATTAACATCCATGGAGGAATGTTATTGTTGATAACAAAAACAGGCCACACTAAGTAAATGATTCTTAGCTCTCCAAATGGATTGACACTGTCCGCTCCCAATGAAAGCCTGAGGTTACGAGGTTCTTCTTTAAAGTGTGGTCATTTTTCCTCCATGTCCCTAAATGCAGAACCATTTGTAGGCATTTGAAGAATGTCATCTCCACTTCTATTTCATGCATAGTAATACATAAATTGTGCTAAGCTTTCGCAACCTAAATAATCGTTGCATATGTGAAATAATGGGAATATAACGAAGAACCTTGCGAGATTCCTTTTTTGTTAGTTGATTTGATCGATATCTACTGATATGACGGTCTAGACATTCTATTGCAAATTCATGTTGTTTATGATATATAATATGATCATTGGGACATGCATCTATTGCTTGATACTCCATTTTGATATCTTTCATAATGCCAAATAAATCTCAGTATGAGCGAGGTAAAATATTTGATGGTGGTAACAAAAATTCACCAATCAATCTACAACAAAAAATAATTTGTTAATATAAATAATATTAATGGTACATATTTCATCATTTATTTACTAGTGATGAACTTACAACAATTAAAATAGATGAAAAAATATGACATATATGACATACCTTAACATCTGTGGGATTGCTATGTTTGATAAACCATTCATAACTTTCAAGTTCAACAGCAACAATACAGCAGAGAGAAGAGTTGTTTGGGAGCCTTCATAAAGGGGCTTGTATGCCTTCTCAAGTACAGGTAAATCATGAACATCATCAAAGTCATCTCAATCATCATGATCAGCTCTACCACTAAATGTGTAATGGATCAATGTATATGTACCATCATCTTCAACTGTGTTTTCCGGCACATGATCATCTTCTTCCATAGGATCATTAACTTCATCTTCGATATTCACAGCTCCATGTTCGTCCGCTTGCAAAACCACATTCTTTAGGCCATGATAATCCATATCATGTTCCCTAGGGCACCCCACCTTTATAATAATGATAGACACAAATAAACCACATGATCATGATCAAATGATTATATATATATAAAATGTTAAAACAATATAAACATTTACAAATTCAATCAATATAAACACATATAATGAACAACTTACCAATGGAAGATAATCATGCCCCCCTTCAATGTGACCATGTTGCCTACAATTTTTCTCAGCTGTTGTGATTAAAAGTCATCTCGTCTTTAAGCCCTTGTAATTATTGCAAGGACAATAACATTTCCCATCACCCTTTCTTTTCAATCTAGCCCACAATGTATCAAGTGTATCTTCATTTTGTTTCGGACTAACATTATCTAACATGATTTTTCTTTACCAAGCTTGACTATTTAGATCTTCAAAAAATATCAAACTCACACTCCAATATTTTTTATTCATAGACAAGTAACAAAATCTAATAATTCTGATATTTTACACCAAAACAATTTGGCATGCAACCACCCCTACAAAAGAGTAATCTGAAGTTAATGACCCCAAAAAACACTTTAAAATGTTAATTCCAAAACTTATTAAATTCTGATTTTACAATGATTTCCAACCGTTAGACTCCTAAAATTAGAATATTGAACTTGATTGTAAACCTCCAACAATGATGGAGGTAGCGAGCTAGTAAGAGAAAGTGACCCATTCCTAAGGAGCAACAAGTCAGAATCATTATTGCTAATGTCAATACGGATTTATCCTTTTAGTTAAAGATGTAATGTGTCACTTCTTATGACGAGCTTATCCCTAGGGCCCTCAACATTGAGAGAGCCCTAATGGCACAAAGAAGCACACACTAGTAGAATTTGGCAAATAAATGACTAGGTGACTAAAAAATTTAGTCACAACAACTAAAAATGACTAAATTCTGCTCATTTTTGCAACTCATCTATAAATAAGTAAATAAATTACTACTTTGGTCATTGATTAAAAATTATTTAGTCACACAAATAAAAATGACTAAATAGTTAGCCATTTATTTAGTCACAATCCATTTGAATAAATCATTTAAGGAATCAAGAATATAGCTCGCCAAAATACTCTAAAACTTTAATAAACATACCCTAAAACTTTTTTCAAAATCTTATTTTTAGGTGTAGCCCACCAGAATGGAGTTTTCATTTTAATAAACATACTCTAAAACCTTCATCAAAACATTATTTTCAAGCATAGACCACCAAAATGGAGAAGTGTTTCAGTAAAGAGTGACAGAGAACGATGAGGAGATGTGCATGAAAGGAGGCATAGGATTCATTGTTGCTTATCTCATTCCTGCTCTACTCAACAAATCTTACATTGTTCCCACTACTATTTGTAATCTAGGTATTTACTTGACATATATTTGCATAATCTCAAATTCCTTCAGAGGCTTTTGAAGTATCAATGTATCCTATATAGGGTTTAGAATGATTTCTTTTAATTAAAAAAATAAATAAATGATGTATTTCCTTGTAATTAGATAATGTGGAGATCTCCTAAATCTACCCCACACACTATCCTTTTGGCACTGTATTCATTACTCCAGCTACTAGGGTTTTGCATGTGACATCTTTAATATCTTCATGACCATGGATTTTAAATAGATCTTAGTCTTTGGTTTAATCATTTTCATGGTAACCATTGAGTTCCATAATCCACCTTCAATCTCTTCTAATAATGTTGTCTTAAGCTATACTGCATAGTATGCATATAAAGCAAGTCCTTCATACCTTCCATTGTTCCAAACCACCTCTCACTTCCTTGCTTAAAATGTTGCCTCCATAAGCATAATAGCATTTTTTAAAATCATGGTTGTCAGTTATTGACCATTAAGGTCACCACTTTCATCAAGATACAATGAGATTTTTGTCTTCAAATTCAAGGCATTATGCAAGATAACATTGTGAATTTTTTGTTGTGTACAATTTGATTTTCTTGCACATTTACTGCTTTGCTAATGTCCTTTAAGACTAGGTATTGCACCCTCAGCTGCAATCTCAAATAGCTCACTCACTATCACTTGAAAATTCCTTTCATGAGCATCCTTCTATAAAATCAAACTATGCCCTATAGACTGCCTACTTACTACAGGGGACTCATTGTTTCATGGTATTGTAGATCTTAAGATTCTTCAACCTTATTGACACTACTTCATAGTCCACAAAGTATTATTCACTATTCTCCCATCTTTGATGAGTCTCAAAACACTGCTCAAACATGCAATCCACTACCTCCATTATACAATGGCTAAGAAGAAACATTGAACCTATGATTACCACCGTACTTCATTTGGACAGTCATTCCCTAATTACATTTTCCTTGTCTAACACTACCAAAAGCATTTGAAAAACCCTTAAGGTCAGCAAGGGGGTAAGAAAACTCACTGTTAAAATCTCCACTTTACTATGCAAGGTTTGAGCTTTATTATCTTGTCACTACTCAACCTCTTTTTGATTGTCACATCTCAAGTGACTGTCATTCTTCTTACCGTAGATTGCATTTACAAATATCACTAAGCTACATAGTGTGCTTGTTATTTTCTACAATCTTTAGATTGCAAGATTTTTTTATTAGCTACAATGTCTTAATCTTTCTAGTATTGCAACCTCACTAATCCGTTAGAGTTATTGTTTATGTTTCTACGGAGGCCTAGATTTTGTACCCTAATCATGCTCTTACCAATGCTTCTGTTGGTATTAAAAAACAACCTTAAATCTTGGGTTAGAAAATTATTTGTCTTGACAGGGTTGTGGTATGATCTTGGATTGTATCCTAGAGTGTATGGGAAGCTTGTGTTTGATCATTAAGGTATGTAAACCTGATCAGGGAAATGTATCCTATATAGCATGGGTCTTTCTTTAATACTTTCCATAATGGTTATTGTGTATGGGAAATGTTAGTATCAAAATGATATGACAAAAAACACACCAATGCAACATTAAACTAAAGAAAGCTAAATAGAATGAAATCAAAGAAATCAAACAGAGCTTCTTCAAAATCGTTCCATTGTCCTCTATCTCCAATGATTTGCTTGAAGTTGCTTCTCTCATATTGTATAAGCAAAGCTTCTCAAAATGGCAACCTACAAAACGAGTATGCAAAGAGAGAGAATACTTCTCTATCATATATGCTGGTGGAGTGAAATGTTGGTTTGTGGATATGCACAGGGGCTGTAGATTATGCACAGGGGTTGTGGATTATGAATGCTATTGAAGCTATGATATGAGGATGATAGGTCATGATATGGATTGCTAATATGCTAAGTTATGTTATACTATGATTCTAGAGGCTATGGACGCTGGAAGGTTGATTGACTATAGTTTTCTTGTATGCAAGCTTCTCTCTTTTCTTCAAAGACCTGACAGTCCTTTTTATAGCATTTTTGCAAGCAAGAGCCTAGCTGGAAAAGATCAATGGCTGTGAGATTGTCTGGTAATTTTGAATGGTGAAAGATTGAGAGGTTGAGAGGAAGATAGAAGATGTTGGGAGGTTGGAGAGAAGAATGGAGGTTTCTCTTCAACCCACGGGAACAACTTTGCTCATAAACAAAGAAATTTGTTAATTTTTTGTTTTGAAGTTATTTCTTGGTTGTTGTAGATAATCCAAATTAAATAAATAAATTTATGTAATTTTATATGTTATGTAGGTTTGAGGATTTAAAATATTTTTGAAATATTTGATGTGAATAGACATTAGAAGTTTTAATTAAATATTTGGAATATTTAATTGCAAATAGAATTTGGAAGAATTAATTAAATATTTAGAATATTTAATTGTGAATGAAATTTTGAGAATTTTTAGAATAGAAGAATACTTAATCTTTATTTGAATAAAATATTCAAGCCAAGATTATATGATAATTAATATAAATAAATCATAATGTTTATTTAATTAATTAAGAAATGGATAAGAAAAGTGATTAAATAAACTTATTTATTTAATCAAAATGAAAGAATGAATAATATAAATAAATTATTTAGATTTATTTATACGCAGATTGAATTTAGAGATTTAATTAAATATTAAAAATATTTAATTAATTACCAGACTATTGTGATGTGACCATTTTTAGGTGTATACATTTTGCCCCTCTTTGAAGTGATGTGTTTTACGCATTGCTTCAAAGAATTTTGAAATTTACCCAAGATGCTGATTGTCAAATGTTGATAGATATATGCCCCCTCGGACGATGAATCGATAAGATTTTGATTTTTGAAATTTTTTATTTTTATTTTTATGATGTTTAAGATGTCGATTCATCGTTCAAAAATTATGATGTGAAGAAATTGACATGGAAAGATGTGAGATGAAAAATTGATGACCTAAATTGCCCTTGCAATGATAGAATGTGATAAAATGCCCCAATTTTGCCTTTAAATAGGTTTAAAATGTCATTTTCCATGTCATTTTCCCATTTTAACCTAGTAAAAATTGATAAATTTTCCATGTGATAAATTTTCTTTTCATGATGATGAAAAAAAAATAGTTTGTTCATAAGTTTGCTTCTAAAGTTGTTAAAAACAAACAGGATTTTGATAAATTTGCTTTTCATGATGATGAAAAATAAATAATTTGTTGATAAGTTTGCTTCTAAAGTTGTTAAAAACAAATAGGATTTTGATAAATTTGCTTTTCGTGATGATGAAAAACAAATAATTTGTTGATAAGTTTGCTTCTAAAGTTGTTAAAAACAAACAGGATTTTGATAAATTTGCTTTCATGATAATGAAAAACAAATAGTTTCTTGATAAGTTTGCTTCTAAAGTTGTTAAAAACAAAATAAATTTGTTTTCCATGATTTTATTGATTTGATATTGATTTTTCTATGACTTAATGATTCTTCCTATTCAATAGGAGAGTTTCAGCATCTTGTAGTTATGGGAGCATTCCTGAAGACATTGAGGTTGGTTCTGCAGCTTGTACAGGTGGATAGAGATGTGATTGAGGCATGCGGACTGACCTTGTTACTTGACATGCCTAAGGTGCATCTCAACAGAGCCTTATTGACAACACTTGCGAAGAGGTGGCATAGGGGTATGTGCAGGATCATCATGTCAAAAGCAGGCCCTTAAGTGGCAAAAAAATCAGAAAAATCAAAGTTAGGAAACTTGACGTAAAAACTTTGAATAAGTTATCTATATTATTTTGAAAATGTGTAAGAATAGAATCTGTAGCAAATTGATTGTAGTTTCTAAACTACTTGGTTTGTTTTAAAAAAAAAACTATTTGGTGAAAATTTGAAATTTCAATGCAGTAGTACTTAAATTTCAAGGAAAAAATAAGAAGTAGGTATCTGTCTGACCACCCTAACCACAATAAAATAATAATAATTTTTTATAATATTTTAGATATAAGTAGAGGACTCATGTCCCGATGTGATGCATATTTTTTTGTAATTTTTCTCCATGTAAATAATTAATTATGAATTTTTTTTTACAAATTTTAAAAAATATTAAAAACTTGTATGTCTGACCACCTTAACTTGGTCAAAAATTCATGAAATTCAATTTTTCTTTTTTTAATCCTATAGTATGTGAAGCATAGAATGTGACGCATGTTTTGGATTCAAAAAATGTGATACCATTTGAAAGCTATAGATGTTTTCAATCAATTTATCAATCAGGACTTTAGTCGTAATTTGAATAGAAAATGAATAATAATTACTTATTAAATTCAAAGTAAAGCATAATTTATATTGGTGGGAAGCTGAGAATCTCATTTAAAAACCCTTTTCATTTCATCAATTTTTGGTAAAAAAAATTCGTTAGCCACATACCCATCATATTGCCACTTTTTGGCCCATCATGATCCCGCACATACCCATAGTGACACGAACACCTTTCATTTGCTGACAGGAGAGATTACTGTGACTCCTGAGGATGTGTATTGCATCCTGAAGATTCCAGTGATGGGTGAGATAGTGAGATTTGATGGTCAGGAGGTGGGAGGTACTGATGCCTTGAGGCAGATATTCAGAGATAATCATATTGCGGGATATTATATCTCATGGGCGGAGATGATGGATTTGTATGCGCCCTTACCCTCTGTACTTGCAGGCTTCATTGAAGGTGTTATGTGCCCAGTCATTTTATTCAAAAGATATGAAACATTTGATACTTTGCCAGCTTTTGGGAAAAAATCTATGAAATGCAAAAATGCAGAATGTAACTTGAATGTAATCTATACTAAACATGTAGATTTATCCGTGCAATATTGCCATTTTGAGAGCTTATTTGTGCTTTTTGTGTCATCATAGAACATTGAAATGTTGAAAGTTAATACAAGCATCAAAGGGTATGTTAGCACCAGTGATGACCTGAGTATTGCTTTCATGAATTTTGATATAGCAAGATAATACAAGCATCTAGGTATAATTGAACCGAGATGACCTAAGTATCACTTGCATAAACAGACAAGAGTTAACCCATTTCTCATGCAAATTCTGAAATTTCATCAATGATACTTAATAGAGCATGTTTCGCGACCAATTTGCATAGTACTAATGATTCACTCACAAACAACAGATAAAGAAAAATCATACTCCTTCCTTGCTTTTCTAGTTCAGTACATCATCAATTTGCTCTAGAGATATGATAGAAAATCAACCAACAATTCAAATTTTTCCTAAAGTATTTCAAACATTATTTAGATTAAGATCATCCACCTTGGTTATCAACATTGATGTTTGTGTTTTGATTAATGTTGTTTTGACCATGTTGTTTGATTTCATTGGCATTGAGTGATCGTTTTGGTGTTGAAGTTGATTTGATGCATCAATGTATGTTGCGTTTTATCAATCCATCATTTGTCCATTTGCAATGTTCTAAAAGCTCGTTGCCCCTTTCATGTTTAGTCTAAGTTCCCACCCCCATTGTAAAAATAACCTAAATATGATGGATATGTACAAATTTCATTAAGCCATGATGAAACACAAGGATTCTCATTGCATGATATGGATATGATAGATATGTACAGATGATAGATATAGATAGATGATTCCGTAAAGTGAATGGAAGACATAAGCTAATAGATAGTAGAGCCCATTTTGATCACAAGTAGCGCCTGTTTGCCAGGTTTTTCACCACTTGTTTTTATTGCACTTTTTTAGATCATGTGAATTTTTTTGTTATTTTCTGCTTTTCTAATTTTTATGTATTTTTTTAGGACTTTTTCTAATTTTTATGTATTTTTTCAGGACTTTTTCTGATTTTTATGATTTAGACATAAAACTTCTTCAAATGAATGATGTTGATCAGTTCTTCAAACAGATCCCCTTCTGACGTAGATAACTTATATGCTCCAGAACCATATGTTGCAATGATGATAAATGGACCAAGCCAATTTGGTTCAATTTTTCCTTTCTTTTCTCTATCTTGTTGATTGTGTGGATTTTCTTTCAAGAAAAAATTACCTACTTGAAATGTTTGTGGTTTAACTCTATAATTGTAGCTAAATGACATAACTTGTTGATAACCCTTCAAATGATTAGCTACATGTTGGCATCTTTCATCTAATAGTTCTAGCTCTTACAGACGAGATACTCGGTAGTCTTCATCATTTATCAATCCTTTGAGTGAAACCCTAAGCGAAGGTAGTTCAAACTCTAATGGTAAGATTGTTTCTGCTCCATATACCAAGGCATATGGGGTAGCCCCTGTTGGTGTGCGAATGCTGGTTTTTTATGCCCACAAAGATGGATTTAACTGGACATTCCAATTGCGACCGGCATCATTTACCGTCTTCTTCAAGATCTTCAAGATTGTTTTTTTTTAAGCTTCTGCTTGACCATTTCCTTGTGGATAGTAAGGTGTAGAGAACTTATGTTGGATGTGAAATCTTTCACAAAGCTCGTCAAAATCCTGATTCTTGAAAGGCCTCCCATTATCAATGATGATAGAATTAGGAAATTCCATATCGGTAGATGATGTAATTTAGGATAAAAGAAAAGATTTGTTTACTAGTCACGGTCATCAAAGGAACATCTTCGATCCATTTTGTAAAATATTTTGTAGCCATGATGATGAATTTATGCCCATTTGATGATGAAGGATGAATTTTTCCAACAAGATCTAGTCCCCATTGAGAAAAAGGCCATGTTGGAGTGAAAGGTTGCAATTCTTGTGCAAGTGCATGAATAAAATTCCCATGGATCTGCAATTTAGAACACTTCTTGACAAAATTAAAAGATTCTCTCTCCATGGTAGGCCAATAATATCCCATTCTAACAAGTTTCTTGACTAAGGTTAAACCACTTGAATGAGTTCCACAAATACCACCATTAAACTCTTGTAAGGCTTGTTCAGATTCATCACGTTCAAGACATCGAAGGAGTGTACCATCAAGACCACATCAGTAAAGGATATCGGCGATCAAGGTATAACGGGATGATTGGTGTATGAAATTCCTTTTTTGGTTTCAAGATAAGTCCGGAGGTAAGATGTTATTTTTCAAGTAGATATAAATCTTGCCATATAAAGGTGAATCATAACCGGTTAAATGGCATATGACTTGGGTGTCAAGATTATTATAGGTGGGAGAAAACAATTTTTCCACCAAGAATTCATACCATTTTTTTATTTTATGATAATTGTAACAAGGAAGCAATTGTAGCCATTGCATCTATAGCTTTATTATCAATCCTTGGGATTTGTGAAAACTTGATTGCCACAAAAATACTTTTTAAAATCATCCACCATGTTCTTGTAAGGTAGCAGCTTATCATATTTAGTCTGATAATCATCATTGATTTGATTAATGACATGTTGTGAATCATTGTAGACTTGCAACTCTGTAATCCGCCAGTCCAATGCTATCTTCATTTTTGTGAGCAATGCTTCATATTCAGTTATGTTATTTGTGCAGGGAAACATCAACCGATATGATTTTGGGATGGTATGTCCTTCAGGTTTGACAAAAAGAATCCCTGCCCCCGAGCCATGTTGTGTGTAAGATCCATCAAAGTACAATGTGCATGATTTCTTAATTGTTGTTGTGAAGACATTTGCATCAGGAAATTCAATGTGCATTGGGTTTTCTTCTTGTAAAGGTGCTTCAGCCAACTGATCTGCTATGAATGCAACATGTGGATGCATTTTTCTAATTTTTTGCTTCACAAGTTTTTCCCCTATGTTTATAGATAGATGATGCATTATCATATTAGGATCTAACCCTGGCATATCAGCATATGACCAAGCAAAGTTGATTTGATTCTCCTTCAAGAACTCTGTGAATTTCAGTACTTCTTCTACTGTTAATGATGCTGCAAGTTGCAAGATTTTTGGCTGCTCTGTTGTACTTATGTTGATTGATTTTGTTGGCTCAATCAAAACAGAAGATATTTCTTGATAATGTTTGGGAAGAGTGTTAGGTTTCTCATCCTTCAGTGCCTCAAAAAGGTTTTCACCATCGGATTTTCTCTTTATTTTTCTCTTGATGTGATCTACCACTGCCATTTTTTGGTTTTCACTGATAGATCCATCTTTTATTTCATTTATTTTGTAGCTAAGAGACTTGATACCCTCCTTATCAAAATCTTGAGTATGAGATTCTTCGATGGAACACTTGTTTTCTTGATTAGATGAACAAAGGAAATTTACAATATCCTCATCATCATGAAATGTAGGGATATGGATAGGTGCATCATTGTCCCAATCAATAAGTTCTGAATAGACTAAAGGTATGGGATCATTAGGTTGGGTAAGGTCTTGAGCTGTCAAAGTCATGACATAGTTGTCATTTTCATGATGGAAAAGGTCTATGATGGTATTCTCCTATCGATTATCAATCTCGTTAAAATTTGAATCATCCTCACTTGAGTCATCGTCATATCGTGGTTCAAATTCAAATGATTATGTTCCTGAGCTTTCTCCTTGTATGAGAATGGGTGCATATTTGTGTATGGTATCAACTTGTTTGTCTCTCCAAAATTCATCATTATAGATGGCATCCCATTCATATTCATTAGAATCAGTGTCTGAACTATTCTACAATTGGAAAAATGATCCATAAATTTTTTGTAGAGTGACATCTTCATGGGTTTATATGAAATTGATTCTCCTTCATGAGTTTGTTGTGCTTGCTGTGAAGTTGACTCTTCTGTATCCTTACCATATCCAAGTCTTTTTTTATCTTTTGAATGTATTGAAATAGGTTGAATTGGCTCAATGATTCCTTCTTTTCTTTTTCCTATAGGACCATTTCCTTCATAGCCCATTCTTTGCATGATGGTATACCCTTTGCCATATTGGTCAATAGGTAACTTGATGTGCAAGACAGATTCATCTTCATCTTTGTATAGCCAGCTTAGGATGTCCCTATCTTTGGCTTCTTCCTCGGGGGTGTTAGCTTTAATGAATTATCCATCAAACTTTTTGATTGGCACAGAAGCTTGGGATGTAGAGGTTGTTGTGATCTTTTTATTTGATAGGGTTGGCTGACAATATGACCTCGGAGAAGGAGGTAAGCTAGAAAGGGATAGCGAATATTCGCCTACTCCTTTGTCTTTTAAATGTAGCTTGGTGTCAAGATTCTTTGTCAATTCTTGCAATTGGCCTTGTATATTGGAAGAAGAGGAAGTAAGAGCCTCCCTATTGTGCGGCACAAAGGCGTCTTGAGTTGCTTGGAGAATTGAAAAAGTTTGGGTGCTATTGTAGTCAGCTTGTATAGTTATTTATTGTCCATCATACAGAAACTTGAGGCATTAATGGTACGTTGATGGTACCACCTGCATATCATGAATCCATGGATGACCCAATAGTATGTTATAGGAAAGATCACAATCTAGAACCTGACAAAAGGTATTTTTCACAATAGGTCCCACTCTGATAAGTAGCATTATTAGTCCTTTAGAAGCTCTTTCTTCATCATCATATGCCTTGATAGTTATTTTCCTTCGTGGATCAATGGAATTTTCTGATATTCCTAAGGCATGTATTAGCTTTAGGGTACAAATGTTTAAACCGACTCCTCCATCTATCAAGACACGTCTAATTCGGTGTTTATGGATCATGACTTCAAGATAAAGCAATGAATTATGTGGATGTGTCATGGAGGCGTCATCTTTTTCGAAGAATGAAACACAAGTTGGGGAAGACAAATGTCCCACCATGGCTTGAAATTTGTTTACATCTAGATCAGTGTCTATGGTTGTGTTTACAAGAGCCTTTTCTAAAATATTCTTGTGTATGGGAGATATTTTGAGAAGTTCAAGGATGGAGATTTGAGCTTATGTTTTTCTCAATTGATCAACTATATTATAATGACTTGGAGGAGGAATAGTTGCCTTAGATGAACTTCCTTTTAAGACAACTTTTTCTTGTCCTCTTGTAGTCACATTAACCTTTTGATATTCTTGTTTTTCCTTGATTTTGATAACATTAACCCGCTGATCATCTGCATAGATGTGGCGGATTATGTTGTCTTCAACATTATTTATGTTTTTCACTTTGGTATCTGATTTTTCCCCCTTTTAATAGTTTGGTAAAGGATCTTTGAATGCTTGATGATCATCGTTGGTATGATGTCTTTCAATTGTGATAGTGCCATTGTCAATTAAATCTTGTACTAGATTTCGCAAGGCTTGATAGTTATTTTTCCTATGACCTTTACATTGATGATAATTACAATAATACGAGTCATTCCATGATGGTGGTTTGACTCGTGGCTCATAATATCTTTGTGGTGGTAAGGTGATAACCTTATTATCGAGCAGCTACTTGAGAGTAGACTCAAGAGATTGACCCAAAGTGGTAAAATTTTGTCGATTTGAAAAGAATGGAGGTCTTGATAGATTTGATGTTTGGGTATTTCCAAGATTGTTATTGAAATTAACACGATTATCCTTATTTTTTTGATTGGTCATGCTTTCTTGATTGAAGTTTTGTCCTTGTTGATTGTTGTTTCCTTGTTGGTTGGTATTTCCTTGTTGGTTGTTTCGTGGAGCACTTGATAGGTTGAAGATAGATGATCTTGTTCGTAGATTGTTTGCATCCACTATACCATCATTGACAACATTTTTATTTTTGTTCCAAAACCCTTTTTTATCATTGTTGTTATGGTTGGATGAACTTGGATTATCAAGTTTTATCACTCCTCTTTTGACCAAGGCCCCTTCAATGGTAATTGCGTTTTCAATCAATTTTTCAAAGTTATGAAGACAATGAAGATTAAGCCTGTAGCTTAATTCTTGATCTAGGCTATTGATGAAGATATCCATCTTTTCCTTTTTAGGAACAGGATGGGAATATCATGCAAACAATCTTCTCCATCTTTGCAAAAACGTAGTGAAAGATTCCCCTAATTTTTGTTTCACTTTACAGAGATCAAGCATGGTTATCTGGTGTTGGATGTTGTAGGTGTATTGTGATATAAACTAATTTATTAACTCCTAAAAGGTTTTGATGGGGGGAGTGATCTTGGAAAGCCATTCCATGGATTGTCCACCCAGACTTCGTGGAAACAATTGCATTAAGTAGGTATCTTCATAAGCAAATTCTAGACTCATATTTCAGAAATCCCTCACATGTTCAATGGGGTCAGTTTTCCCATTGTACCTATCAAATTTAGGGATTTCGCAATGTTATGGAAAAGGGAACATTTGAAGACTCCTATAAAATGGATAAGGAGATATGTCATCCAAAACATACTTCTTTGTTGCATTTCCTTTATTTTCCCTTGTAATTCTTTTATCTGTTGAGTAAGGGCACTAAAATCATTAGGAGGAGTTTCAGGATTCTCTTTAATCCCTTCTATATCAAAATAGGAAGGTAACTTAGCTCCTTGATTAGCTAATGAAAGAAAATATCTTTCTTTGTTTCCTTCTAAAATTCTTTCCATAAGAGTATGGAATTGGGGATCCTGCTCTTCTTCTTGAAGCTTTTCTTCTGTTAACTCTTCAGTATGAAATGGATTCTATTCTTTCTCACTATTATCACCCATTTTGCTTGTGGTACTTTGTCTTTCATCTTTTTCTATGTGCTTTCCAGATCTCATGACAACAGGCATAAGATTTGCCCCAAATTCTACTAACTTTTGATCAACCAAATTCTACTAACTTTTGATCAAAAGAATGAAATAGTGCAATTTTTGATGGTTATGAAAGTCAGGATAGAATGAAAATTCTATGACTTAAAATATTTCCAGTCTTTAGCTCTTGTTTTCCCTGATTGAAAGGATGATAATCCTGTTGGCGGGAATTTTAAGCAAAAGATCAAGAAAAAAATGATTTTACACTTTATGAAGTTTGATCGTAGCTTCGTAAAAAAATGGATTTGTGATAAATGCCCAATGTGATTGAGTTCTCTATTGTAGAAATTGATTCAAATGAGTAGAATATTCAATTGTAGGTTGGGGAATATAATAAGAATGAATACGCTGACTGTGGTTGTGCCTTTGAGAAAGGGATCTTCTTTGAAATAAAGCTTGTGAGTATAACGGTTCTATAGCATAATCATCAATGAAACCTCTAATAAAGTCGTGATATCGATGGATAAAGGTTCTATGTTTAAGTAAAACCTTTCGAATTTGGTACAAGAATCATCTTTTCTTTAATATTTTCTTGTAGCTAAGTGGTTTCTTTGGCTTTTTGATTCGTTTGAGAATGGATTTCTTAACAAAGGTTGTGGATTTCCAATATCTTAACATGAGAGTAATCAATGTGATTGTGAGTTTTGGATGATCTCTACTAAATTAATATTTCGAAGACACATCAAGCAAGTTGTAGAATATTTTTTAAAAATACCAATGATAAAATAAAGTAAACAGACTCACTCTTATGGTCAAAAGGTCACCAATAATTTCACATCCCACATCTTAAAACTACGTCAGCTCACATAGCCTTGTCACCCCCTAAAGGGCGCCCATGTTTTTTCCTTTTCCAAGTCTTAACCAAAGAGAATAGTCAATGGTCAGGGTCTATAGTAGTTATATGGTGAGTATCTTGGGGGCAGATTCTTCCCTCCCCTTGCATTGTGAGAATTAAGATGTTCGGAAACTGACAAGTTAGCCACTAGTTCTAAAGTTTGTAATATGGGTTTTTGTTCGGTGCGGCAAATGATAGACTCCCTCAAGAGACCTCCCAACCTTTAGAACAAAGGCTTTGGGGATGGTTATCAATGCACACTACCGTCGAATGGGATTTTCATCAACCATCCGCATTTGATTAAAGTGGGTTGAAAAACTTGGCTTTAGTTGTTCCCACTTAGGTTGTTCCCGTAGGGTGAGTACTTTTTCCCACTACGGTAGGCCTTCTAAAAGGTTTTAACAAAGCTTAAAATTGCATGAAATAAAATAGATGAGTCTAGAATTTTGATCACCCAGTTAAGGGGAAAGCATAGTCCTATCACCGTTTAATCATAGCAAGCAAGAGTTCAATTTTAAGCCCAAATAAACAGTTTTCTATGCTAGGTGAAGATATTGCTTCACAAAGACATGGAGTTCTTTTTAGTCCAAAATAGAAAATGAGGTGACTATCCTAGGATTGCTTCATTTTTTAATTAAGTGACTACCCTAGGATTGATTCATTCCAATTAAGTGACTATCCTAGGATTGGTTCATTTTTTTTATTTTTTTAAAGCTCGTACTGGCTGCAGTCACGTCGGATCTAGTCAAATTTTACTTAAGTCAGAGATTATAGTTGCATACTTACAAATTCTATGCTAAGATAAAGAAGTGTGCTAAAATAGACATCAAGAGTGCTAAAATAGAAATGCTCTATGGAAACAGCAAAGGGCGCTACAGAATAATTAAAGGGTGCTACAGAATCATTAAAGGGTGCTACAAAATCATTAAAGGGCACTACAGAATCATTAAAGAGCGCTATGGAATTTTCAAAGAGCGCTATGGAATCCTCTGTGGGCGCTGAAGAACCTACAATGAGCGCTAAAACAGAGTTAAAGAGCGCTAAAGTGGGTGATATGCACTGAAGCGTGTTTGATGCGCTAATACACTCTTTCCAGTCGTAACCTGTCAGAAAAATCTATGCAAAGATGTTAAAATTGGGACAGTAGCCCCACGGTGGGCGCCAAAAATGTGTGTGAGAAATGTTAGTATCAAAATGATATGACAAAAAACACACCAATGCAACATTAAACTAAAGAAATCTAAATAGAATGAAATCAAAGAAATCAAACAGAGCTTCTTCAGAATCGTTATATTGTCCTCTATCTCCAGTGATTTGCTTGAAGCTGCTACTCTCAGATTGTATAAGCAAAGCTTCTCAGAATGGCAACCTGCAGAACGAGTATGCAAAGAGAGAGAATACTTCTCTATCCTATATGCTGGTGGAGTGAAATGTTGGTTTGTGGATATGCATAGGGGCTGTAGATTATGCACAGGGGCTGTGGATTATGAATGCTATTGAAGCTATGATATGAGGATGATAGGCCATGATATGGATTGCTAATATGCTAAGTTATGCTATGTTATGATTCTAGAGGCTATGGATGTTGGAAGGCTGATTGACTATAGTTTTCCTGTATGCAAGCTTCTCTCTTTTTTTCAAAGACCCGACAGTCCTTTTTATAGCTTTTTTGCAGGCAAGAGCCTAGCTGGCAAAGATCAGTGACTGTGAGATTGTCTGGTAATTTTGAATGGTGAAAGATTGAGAGGTTGAGAGGAAGATGGAAGATGTTGGGAGTTTGGAGAGAAGAATGGAGGTTTGTCTTCAACCCACAGAAACAACTTTGCTCAGAAACAGACAAATTTGTTAATTTTTTGTTTTGAAGTTATTTCACGGTTGTTGTACATAATCCAAATTAAATAAATAAATTTATTTAATTTTATATGTTATGTAGGTTTGAGGATTTAAAATATTTTTGAAATATTTGATGTGAATAGACATTAGAATTTTTAATTAAATATTTGGCATATTTAATTGCGAATAGAATTTGGAAGAATTAATTAAATATTTAGAATATTTAATTGTGAATGAAATTTTGAGAATTTTTAGAATAGAAGAATACTTAATCTTTATTTGAATTTAAAATATTCAAGCCAAGATTATACGATAATTAATATAAATAAATCATAATGTTTATTTAATTAATTAAGAAATGGATAAGAAAAGTGATTAAATAAACTTATTTATTTAACCGAAATGAAAGAATGAATAATATAAATAAATTATTTAGATTTATTTATACATAGATTGAATTCAGAGATTTAATTAAATATTAAAAATATTTAATTAATTACCAGAGTATTGTGATGTGACCATTTTTAGGTGTATACAGTTATTAGCAAATCACATTATTATAGTTTGCAGTAACCCAAGATTGCATTCAAGTATGTAATAAACTTGGTTTGTAGTTTAAGCTATACACTTTTAAGTAACATTCATAAGGTTTAGAAAATCTTGATCACTCTCTAGAATAGCCCATTAAACATGGGTTGTGCTTGAATGCACTATATAATTGATATAACACAACCACTCTGCATATCAACCAGAGTTATAGGCTCTTTATTGCAGCAAGAGGTAATCACTCTTGGATCATTCTATAATTACATTGTAACCTGTTAAACTTGAGACAACCTAAATGCACCCAATGATGATTGACACCTACATTATACAACCTGAATTAACTACATTATATGAGTGCCTCCATTTCTATCACAACATAGCCACATTAAACTTGGGTCACACATGAATGCATCTATATTTGTTATAGCACAACGTGCCACATGACCAATAGAGTTATGGATCACATAATTATAGTCACAAGAATTTGTTCCTTGGTTGTGATCTTATGGTGATTCCACACAACAAAATTTGGACATGAAATTCTCAAAACCCTAAACCTCTAAAAATGAAATATGATGACATGTTGCTTTAAAATATGATTTTCAAACTTGGAACTACAAATCTGACTTCACAATTAATTCTGCAAAAAGACAATGACTAACCTCAACCTGGCGATATCTTCTTGATTTTTTTCTAATTTTTCCCAAGAAAATCATCCTTAGTCCTCCACAAACTATCTCAAGTAGAGAAAATTCGAAAGTATAGAAAAACACTGTCGCAATAAATCAACGAACTCACTTTTCTTTATGTCGGCCACAATTTTATTTTTTTCTTATTTTTCATGTTTGTCAAAATTTCGACGAAACTGTTAGTCAAAATTTGGATGAACGATAGGGATAAACTTTTTAAAAATTAAAAATTACACATCAAATTTTACAAGCACTCGACAATACATCAAATTATACATATTTCGTCAGAAATTTTCATCGAATTTTGCAATCAAATGAGTTAGTGCCATATTGGGTGAACCACATTAAATTTTTGTGTTGATCTCTTTTGTGTTATTCTTCATTGTTATTTCTAGGTTATTTAATTTGCATATAATTGTTAATGTTTATTGCTCCAATTTTCCTAAACCCTAACACAATAGCAATCCATGAAGTATAGCAACCACTTTAAAGAAAAAACCCACAACATATGAAGCATCACTTGTACTTTTACTAGGAATGAAGTGGGCCATCTTTGAAAACCTGTCAACAACTACATAAATTGAATCAAAACCCCTTTGAGTCTTTGGTAGTCCCATAAAAAATTCCATACTGATGGATTCCCAAGGTGTATTGGGAATGGGTAAAGGTTGGTACAGTCCTACATTAGTGTTGCTCCCTTTTTCTTTTTGACATATAGTACACCTCTCCACAAATCTTCTTATATATGTTTGCATTCTTAGCCAAAAGTAGTTCCTTCATAATTGTTCTAGTGTCTTTTCAAGCCCAAAATGACCTACCATACTCCCATGCAATGCTTTCCATTGATAATATTTTCCCTCATGGAACTTTTTAGCACACAAAATTGTGCTCCCTTAAATAATAAACCATCTTGTACAAGGTAATCAAGCCATTTCTCCCTGTTAGTACCAATAGGATGCTTGCAAACCTCATTAACTTCTTTGAAATCCTCGTCATCATCATACATCTCCTTGAGTGCTTCAATCCCAACACTTTTTAACTAAATTTCTTGTACCATTATTGCCCTTCTACTTAAACCATTATCCACCTTGTTACTCTACCCCTTCTTGTGTTTGATTTTGAAAGTGAAATTTTGTAAGTACTCAACCCACTTAATGTGCCTTTGACTAAGTTTCTCTTGGCTATTTATGAATTGAAATGCATGATTGTATGTATAGACCACAAAATCCCTAAGTAGAAAGTAGTGCCTCCAATTTTTTAGTGATTGAACCATTGCTTACATTTCCAAGTCATATGAATAGTACTTCTTCTTTGCATCATTCAATTTTTCACTAAAATATGCTAGCGACTTATTATATTGTCTTAAAATTGCCCCTATTATATGTCCACTAGCTTCACATTCTATTTAGAAGACCTTATTGAAGTCAAGGTCAAAATAGGTTGCTCATTCACTCTCTTTTTCATATATTTGAAAATCTTATTAGCTTGTTCAATCCATGCACAAACTTCCCTTTCTTATTCCCTTTAATAGTGTCTATGATAGTTGCACATATATGACTAAATTTTTTGATAATTTCCTATAAAAACTTGCAAGGCCATGGAAACTTCTTACCTCTATAACTGATCTAGGTGTATGCCACTCCAATATTTCCTTTAATTTTCTTGGATCCATCTTCAACATCCCCTTTAAGACCACAAAACAAAGGTACAATAGTTCTCTCTTCATGAACTCACACTTTTTAAGGTTTATCAGCAATTTTTCCTCTTATAGCCTTATCAACACCAAATTCAAGAGATACAAATTTTATTCTTTGTTAGCATTGAAAACCAATATATCATCAAGGTAATCAACAACAAACTTACCAATGTATTGCTTAAGGACCTCATTCTTGAGCCTCATGAAGGTACTAGGTGCATTAGAAAGGCCAAATGGCATAACAAGCCACTCATATAGACCCTCATTTTTTTTTAATGTTGTTTTCCATTCATCTCCTTGTTTGGTCCTTATTTGATGGTATCCACTTTTGAGATCTTTGTGAAGTAACTTGTGCCAAACAAGCAATCCATTAAGTTCTCTATTCTTGGTAGTGGAAACCCATATATGATTGTTATCTTGTTTATTTCCCTAGAATCAGTACACATTCTCCACTCACCCCCTTTCTTAAGTGCCAAAACTATTGGAACTACACAAGGACTAAGGCTCTCTCTAATTAACCCTTTGTCAAGCAACTCTTGTACTTATTTTCTAATTTCTTCATTTTGTTGGGGCATCATCTGATAGGCTTCTTTTTTTGTTAGATTATCCCCTTATATAAAATCTATATGAGGGTGATCCCACAATACTAGTTTACAATTTTTGGCCAAACTAGACATTGAACTAATTTTTTCTAACTAAATATTCACTTTTGGGCACCTATAGCGGCTAAACCATGAGGAATTTGAAGATGATGCAAACTAGTGATTTGTGACATTTTTTCTATATATTCTAAATATATTTTTTTCAAAAATTTTAGAATTAGATTGCACTTCTTTTTCCATCTCCTTTGAAAACTAGTTTTTTTCAGTAAACACCATTTTTAAGGAGTGACGCTCATCGTATAACACATAATTTTTTTCCATGAAGGATAAAATTCTATTTTTTTTATTTTAGATTTGTAACTACAATATCTAGTGCTTCCAATTGGTTTCATAGTGTTTTATTGAATATTTTTTCCTTAATCAAGTTTTGAAGTCAAACCAATCACAATTTAGACATAGGTGGATTGTATAACACAACATTTTTTGTATGTATCGAAATTCAAAAAAACAATTGTTGGATCAAGAGCTTCAATATTTGGTGCACTCATATTTTTCAAAAAAAAAATTATAATCTTCTATTTTTCCACATGTGTGGAACAAAGAGTTTAATTTTCGATGAAAAACCTACATTCACAAGAAATAAAAAATAAATATAATAATTAAATTAAATTTATTTCAAATTATACTTTTTTGGAAGCTTATAATAAGGACTACATACTTAAAAAAATATATATTAAATTAATTCACTTGATCCCCCAAAAGGTAAATCAAAAGTGGTTTTTTATCAGCATTTTGATAGGTGTAAAGGAGACTCTATTATAGGTATGATTTAAAACTAGCAAGGTTCTATCCAATGGGGTTTGATCTAAGGTAGTTTGATCAAGCCCTCTTCAATTGGAATGCTTTAAATGGAACTTTTTAAGGCTTAAATCATTATATTTTCTAAAAATATGTGATTTCAGCAAAAATCAAAATCTTCGAGAAATTGTAACTAGCTTTGTGGGATCACCCATGATGACTAATATCTCTCATTGGAGGCAAAGAATTAGGAAGTTCATCAACAACTATATCTGCATAACCCTCAACATGTCTTGAATCTCCCACGGTAACTCATTGATTCTTGCTACTATTATGATAGTCCTAGGTCTGATCATCACTGCAAAACCTATCTCTTCCTCTTCCATTGTCTTCATAAGGTATTTTCACCCACTAACATCACACTTGATCCAACCTTTTGGTCTCTGTCTTCTTCCTTCAAAGGTGCTAAGGTGTAGGTAACTCCATCCTTCTCCAAAACATAGACATTCTTCCTACCATCATGCATTTTTTTTGTCATATTGCAAAGGAATACCAAATAATGCACGACATACATCGATAGGGATGATATCACATAACACCTTTTCTTTATACCTTCCTATTTGAAACTCTACCCAACATTATTCATTGACTAGTACGTGATGCTCCTTATTCAACCATGATACTTTATAAGGTGTAGGATGAGGTTACAACCTATTCAAGTTTAGTTTCTCTACCATCTCAACAACAACTAGATTATCGGTACTGCCTAAATCTATAACAACTTGACAACACTTACCTTGGCACTTGCAAATAGTCTAGAATAATGACTTCCTTTGAGTTTGCTAATTCCCCATTGGAACCTTGATCAATTTCCTTCTCATCACCAAGGATTCCACTTTCTTTGGATCTTCCAGTTGTGGTGAGGAGTTAACACTTTATTCATCTCCCCCTTGAGCAAATTGAGTTCTTCTTTCATTCTTAACAGTGGTAGTTGATTTCTCTTCTAGATACTCCCAAGCTTAATGACCTACAAACTTGTTGCACTTGTAGCATTTTCCTATGAAATCTTCCTCTTTGTCCAAATATTCCCCTAAAGTTAGGCCTTCTTCCTCTAAAACCTTCTCTTGAACTTGGTTCTTGTTCTTGTGAGGTGCTTGACTCACCTTGGCATCTTTGTGACTATCATCTACCAACATATGGACCCCTACCTTTGTAACTCTTTCCTCTACCTATATTCTACTTTTCTTTCTTCCTATTCAGCTTCTCCTTAGCCTTTAAGGCTAGTTGATAACACTCTTCAAGTTTCTTGAGGCTTGAGAGGCTCGACTCATCTTGTAAGCTATAATTCAACTGATTAAGGTATCTTGCAACATTGTCAATGTCATTCTCCATGTGTTCTAATCTAATACTCAACTTATAAAATTCTTTAGTATACTCTTTCACTTCCATATGCTTTTGTTTCAAGTTCTACAACTTCCTATACAACCGAGTCATGTAGTCACTAAGAATGGATTTTCCCTTCAACTTGGCAATCATCCTATCCCAAGAAGTAATCTTGGATTTTCCTTTCTTTCTCCTTTCTTCTTGAACATAATCCCACCATAGGGATGCATGACCTTTTAGTTTGGTCCTGACCAACTTTACTTGTTGTTCTTCAGGTTCCTCCTCAAAATCAAAGTATTTGTCCAACTCCCCTATCCAATCAAGGATTTCTTCACCATTCAAACTACCTTCATAGATTGGAAGTTCCATATTCAACTTGGGTCCTTCACCCTTGACTTCCCTCAACAATCTTTCCATCCTCACATCATCAACATCCATCCCTGCTTGAGGTTCTTCTCATTCACCACTTCTTCTTGGTCACTTGTATCCCCTATAACCACTCCTCTTCTCTGGTTATCTTCCACTGCAGCGAGTCTTGCATCCAAAATAACTCTCATTTCCCTCATTTCTCTAGCAAGGGCTTCTCCCAATTGTGTTACTATTCTTTTTGCCACCCTTTCAGTAGTGTTGATTCTTGGAGGCATCTTTCTCCTTTTGGATTGCTAACTCTTGGATTGGTTTTCTTGGCTTAATCTAGCTATAATACTAATAATGATATAGAGGGATAAACAAAGACAAGAACAAGTGTTTTAGATTATGTCTACTCTCTTGAAGGTGTTTCAAACCTACCTTTGCAAGTTTCCTAGGCTCAAACCCTCATGGAAGACCTATTTAAGGTGATATTGAATCCACACTTACTCCTATGCCTTTTTAAGCTTCTCAAACCTTCAATGCACTCATGAGGATCTCATAAAACTCTCACTTTTCTATGGTGATCTCAAGAAAGGTGGTTTTACTAAACCCTCAAAGATGCCTAGGGTTTTTCACTCTTTTGAACAATGAAAATACACAAAATTGTATAACTCACACATATGATTTTTGTATAACTTCTCCTTTTGGTATGGGCCTACCTAAAAACCAAATGAAGATTTCCTCCAAGTTTCATCAATTTTCACTAGTCAAAATTAATGATATGAATTATTTTCCCTCGTTGGAAACCCTAGCTCTGTGACAGGGAAATCAATAAAAAAAATTATACATCTTGATCAAAACTTCATGAAATTTAATGAAAGCGCTAATGCAAGAAGTTGGGTCCATAAAAAGCTCGAAAAGTGGAAGTCTCTTTGCTATTTTTCAGAATTTTTCACATTTGGAATAAAAATTTGAGCCACTTACACAATGAATCTTAAAAAAAGTCAGCAATATGAAATTTAGCATTTTGAATTTAGTTTCCAAATATGTAATTTATTCAAATACCCAGATGATAGAAATTGAATTTTGATATGGATGTGTAAAAACCACTTTTTAAAAAAAATTACTATACCATGCATGTGTACGGACACCACTTTTTGACCCAGATAAAAGTATTTTGCTAATACCTTTTTGGGAAATATAGCTAACAGTTCATGAAGATTGATGAGGGTATTTTTTTGTAATTTTTTTATTGAATTTTATTGGCCTTAATTGTTGTTTTTAAAATCAACATGTACGAACAACATAATTGGACCTAAGCTAAACATTTTTTTAATCTTTTTTTTCATTGTGTAGATAATTGTCTGAAGATTGATGCCATATAATTTTTTTTACAATAAAATTAACCAAAAAAAAAAACAAAGTTTGATATTTCAAGTTTATGGACTAGTTTTCTTAGAAATTAATTAAAAAATAACAAATATAATCCAATCTTTAAAAAAAAATTATAATTGGATACTAGACATCGTGTTCTCTAATGGGTTTTAATTTCATAGATTGATTCAGAAAAAAAAGTCAATCATCCATATTTCCAAATTTGGGCATTTCTTTTGAACCTACCTTAGTTTTTTAGTTGTAGGTCAAAGGCTAAGGGTTGGGTTTCCAAGTATTTTCGAAGCCTAAAATTGAGGCAGCATGTGGGTTGGGGATTCAAAATTTTAAAAACACGTACACATTTTGTAAAACGGATACGCATTACAAAACACATACACATTCTTTATTTGCTTGATTATTTAAAAAATTAAATACTTTTTAGAAACACATACATGTTTTGCATTACAAAATGCATACACATTTTAAAACGCGCAGGTGTTTTGCGTTACGAAATGCGTACATGTTTTAAAACATGTACATGTTTCTAAAAGGTATTTAATTTTTTAAATAAATGACTCATGCATGTTATAAAATGCATAAGAATTATATAACGCGTATGCATTTTTTAGTGCTTACACATTTTTTTAGGCTCGAGTACCTGAAGCATAACGCATACGCGTTTCCTACGGGATTTTTTTTGGCTGAAACTTCCCCTCTTTGTGGACCCAACTTCTTGATTTTACCCAAAACCAAAAGTATTTAAATCTGGAAACAAAACACTAACAAACCATCCATTCTTAGACCTAACATGGCTTTGTACAAGGTTGTTTTCATACTGTAATTATAGAAAATTGTCTAAAAATCATGAAGAAATAGGGTATTATAATCAAAAATTTCTCCCATAGCTTCTTGGAGCCCTCTTTCTCATTTCTTAAATGTGAATGAATGATCAAGAATAGTTACAATCAAAATTACATGCTTTTCCTTTCAAAACCTAAAGTCCTTTTGCATCAAATTTGTAAAATGTGCACAAGTTTACAACCTACCTGAATGAAACCAAAACATGAAAAGAGACCCTGCATGGTCTTTCATGGTCTTCCAATACCTTTTTAGACTCAACAAACCAAAAACTAAGGCTGAGGAACAAACCCCAACCTCCAACAAGCCAAAAATCACCTAGAAATTTTTAATTTTCATTTTGGCGAGAAAAGCAAATTTTAAATTTCTAGGTGTACGTATACAACCTAGACCATTAGAAATGATCCAAATGGACCCCCTAAGACCTACAATGACTCAAAAAAGACTCATAACATCAAAATGAACAAGCCAAAGTGATGCTCCTACATCATCAATCCATCAACTTTATGCTAGGTACATTTCTCAAACCAAGTATCTTCAAGCAAAGAAGCATCCATATAAAAAATCACTTGGAGAAAATTAAATCAAAATGGATTTTTTGGTAACATTTAGTTTGGTTTGGGTAGGAAGTCTATTGTTTCATCTTTACTGCCACTATCTCTTTTTGTTCAAGGTTTCAGGCACCCTTCAAAACCTATTTATTGTTAATCAAAAACATTTAGTTTGGTCTTTGGTGTTATTGTGTTATTTTTAACTTCATTATTAGCTCTATCTAGAGTTTTTTAGTAGTTTGAATATGATTCTATTTCTTTAAATTTATTTGGACATATTTGTATTTCAGATTATTGCCTACATTTGGTTTAAAAAATTAAAAAATAAAAAGTAAAAAGAAAAAAATGTCCAATATTGAAGTCCATTTTGATTGCGCCTTAGGCAAGTACCATGATAAAGAATTGTTTACTGATTTCATACATAAATCTACCATCTAATATGTATACCCTACTCTTGGAGGTAAGACTCTTCCATCCACTCATCTCATTCATCCTTTGCAACCATTATCCAATCATCCATATCATACTATCATATCATCCCATCCATTTCCATCCCCATCCATTCACACCTATCCCTAGTTTAGGTACTTTTGACCTTGATAAAGAAATGACCATGATATTGAAACATGCACTAATAATCCTTCAATATTTCCAAGAATAACATAATACATAGTAGCAAACCTAGAATAGAGGTATATATCATTCCAACACAATGTAGAATTTAGAAATTGCATCCTACATCTCCTCTCCCTTTCCATCCACTATTTTCATCGATAATCCCATCCTCCTATCCACCCAACACCTTCACCCTTGGTACTAGAATGGGTTTTCTCTTTCATAATTCAAACATTGGCCAATCCTAATCATACAACATCTAAGACAAAAACAAGATCAAAAATCCTACATTCCAAATTAAACCGTAAATTTTGGGATCCCCTACCTAGCATCAAATCCACATGGCTAATAACCTTAAAATTATATCCATGCATCCAATCCATCAAGCTGAAATTCTTAATTATCCACACATACCACAAGTAATAATATCATAGAACAATCTTGCTAAATCTATTCATGCATCGATAAGCCTCATCCTTGGTCTTGGTAAAATCCAAACCTTGTTCAAAGAAAATAATCATCATCATTAGGATATATGATTCCCAATCCTCATGTTCTCAAGATATATCATTCCATACAACATTATCATCATCATCATCAAATCAATAAAGCATTGAAATTCAACTTGATTAGGGATAGTATCTTGTTTGACTTATCTTTATTTTATGCATGCATCCTTTCTTGTGTTTGTCTTTTTTTTTCTTATGATAAAATTTAAAATTTCAAAGAATACATGAAATATTATGTTCCCAAGACATACTTCCCCCAAGACACCAAAGTTCTTTATAGTATGTTGTATCTTGAGGTTATGATTTTTAGGGCATGAGTCTTTCCTTTTCTTTTATATTTATTTTTGCTCTTTATACTTTTATTTCTTTTCATACACTTGTGTGTTTATTGATATTGTTACCTTTGTTTCCTTTTATCTTTTGAGTTATTGTTTTGACTTAGTCATCTACACACATGACACATTATCATCATGTTTCATTATATCGTGATGCATGTGGCTATTAAAATCAAAATTGCTTCTCAAACATATTGAAATATCTTTGTAGATTCCTAACATCTATATATGCTCAAAGTAATCCAAAAAGATCTCATCTTCCTTAATTTCCATTTATAACATCACAAACCATAATAAAATAATTTAATGTAATAACTCCATTATCTCCACCAAATCCACTAATATTCATCCTTTTACTAATCTCAACTTTATCCATTTTGAGAGCATGCTTATGTTCTTCAAACCTGCTTGTCCTCTCAAGGGGGAATACCATCATCCATTGAATCTTAAATCCATCCAATCACAATTTAAGGCTTCTCCATGCATTGAAGCATCTTTCAAATCTAATCTCAACCAATCCTTATGTTGTTCCTAGGATTTATCATTCCCACATTAACAATAATGTCAAATCAATCAATCCTTAATCTTTTATGCTTGGGGCCCAACTTCTATCACTATGTGCCTGTATCTAATTTCTTTCAAATGGAATTGCTTCTTGTATTCATAATGTCTTTTCAAAGAGGGGCATGCATAGATACTCTAATCTCACTAATACTACTTTCATTCCATCACCCCATCTTGATTCCTAACAAACAATCACATATTAAAATAATTCATCTAGTCAAATAATTAATCCACTATCCAACATTAAATTAATCAAATGATTTTTATGTTGTAATTAATTTAAGTAATCCATTATTGAAAAATGTCTAAATCAAATAAATAAAATCCATGTAATCCATTATTCATAAATGTCCAAATTAATTTAATAAATCTTAAAATTAAAAAAAATCCAATTTGATTAGTTAAATTAATTTCTCAAAATGGATAATAAATCATTGGAAAGGAAAAAAAAAAAAAAACTAGTTAATTTTTTGAGAAAATAAAATAATTAAATTCAATAAATCATGTTAGCTGGCTAATAATAACAAGCTCATCCTTATCCATTTCATAAATCCTCATTCACATCCTCAAAAGTGTATAAATATAGTTTAATCCTTCATCTTAAGAATCGCAATTCCAATCAACCAAGTATATGTTGTATAGAAGCAAGAAGCAAACATAACAATATAAAGCTCATCTATCAATTTTCTATTAGGAGGTTTGCGTTCTTAGTTTGAATTATTTTTTAAAAAATTCATTTTAAATCTTATTTATTTTCATTATAATCTTGCACACATATATGAATTACATAGAAAAATACCTTTAAATATTAAAACATAGAAATAAGATGCAAAATATGTATCATGTTTACTCACAATAGATAGTAGGAAAGGGCCAAAGTCTAAGAATTTTGAATTTAATTTTTTTTAAATTTGAGGCTCAATCACAAGTTCCTAGGGATCAATCTTGAGTAATATGAGATTGAACCTCATCAAGAAAGTGTTAATTTCAAGGTCATGAGTGAATATGTAGATATGTGTGTGAATGCAAGTAAAATAAATGAATCTCAAATTTTGAATATATAAGAATGGAATAAAGTTGTAAATATGAGAATAATGTGGAAATGGGAGGAAAAGAGGTAGATAAAGATTGGAGAATATACAATTTATTTTTAAATTTATTTTAAATTTAATGTATTTTCATTATAATCTTGCACACATACATGAATTACACAAAATAATACCTTTAAATATCAAAATATAGCAATAAGTCACACAAAATATGTATCAAGTTTACTCACAACAAATAGTAGGAGAGGGAAAAGTCTAGGAATTTTGAATTTGAAGTTTTTAAAATTTAAGGTTCAATCATAGGTTCCTCGTGATCAATCTTGAGTAATATAAGATTGACCCTCATCAAGAAATTCCTAACTTCAATGTCATGAGTGGATGTATAGATATATGTGTGAATGTAGGTAAAATAAACTATTCTTAAATTTTGATTATATAAGATGGAATAAAGTTGAATATATGAGAATGATGTGGAAATGGGAGGAAAGAGAGGCGCATAAAGATTGGAGAATGACTCAAACTTAAACACAAAAATATGTCACTTTTCAATACATAATTAAATTAAATCATTCCATCAAAATAATAACCTAAAATTAAATAAAATTAATAAGAATATATCAATTTAACCATTATTAAAATAATCTAAAATTAAGAAATACAATTTTTTTTTTCTTTTATGAAATTTATAATTTTATATATATATATACAAAACATATTCTTTCTATTAGTTATCCCACATGGACCATTGGTTTCTTTCTATTACTTATACTAGAGTATGACATTGACATGGACTCAGACATTAGCAATTAGAACCTCTCTAAACTAATTTGTAAACCAGATCGAAATCACTATATTTAAAACATTTTTCTTCCTTTTATCTCTCCACAACACCCACATGAACTATTGATTTTTTTCTATTTGACTCGACATGAACTATTAATTTCTTTCTATTACTTATCCCATTCTCCACACTCTTAGACATAGATTTATTTTTATTACCCATTCTTGAAAACATATATGAACTATTTTTTTCTTTCTATTACGTATCACAAGGTGGACTATTAATTTATTTCCATTACTTATCCCATTCTCCACGACACTTGGTTTCTATTTCTTATCTCTCTCTCCACGCATCGACGTGACCTATTGATTTCTTCCTATTACTTATCCCTTCCTTTTTCTGCCTTGAATGTTTCGAGGAAAGGACTGAGCCTGCCTCCTTCGGATGTTTATGCGCTTGTCTAATTTCTAATCGATTTCCTCGTTGTTTCAAGTAGAGGACTGAACTCGCCTGCAGTATAATCTATTTAATTCACTCTCCCCTTCTCCTTCAACATCAACTCATACTGCAATCCAATTCTATTCGCCCTACTCTCTCTTTCATTTTTTTTTTAATGGGTTAATAGCGTTTGAATTGGAAGCAATGGCGTCTTCTTCATCATCTCACCAGCAAAATCAGGAATTTAATGCTTTCTCTGGCAAAAGAAAGATGGTTTGTGAATCTTCAAGATTGTTTGATGTGTTCATCAACCACAGAGGCCCCGATGTCAAACAAACTCTTGCTATCCAGCTTTACAATTCCCTTGAGCGGTTGGGAATACGGGCATTTCTTGATTCCCAAGAGAAGGAACTTGGAGATTCGTTTCCTTCCACTATTGAGACAGCTATCCGCTCTGCTTCGGTACGCGTAGCCATCTTTTCCAAAGGATACGCAGAATCAGCTTGGTGTTTGGCTGAGCTGGTTCTCATGTTAGAAAGTGAGGCCAAAATTATCCCCGTGTTTTATGGAGTGAAGCCGTGTGATCTCCGCCACATAGAGAAGGGAGTATACGCTGATGCATTCATTAAATATGAAGAGAAGGGCAGGTACCTCGAGAAGCTTAACGAGTGGAAGGAAGCCCTTCAGTCTCTTTCACTTATAGCCGGGGAAGAATTTAACAGGTAATAATTTTGTATTTTGGTGGTTGTATCTTATATAAATCTTTTGTTCTCTTTGAAATCTGGTTTAACAATTTTCTCATGGAATCCTCTTTTTATGGTATAAAGTTTCAGTAATTGGCACTGCCGAAACATAGTAGCAGCTGTGCAAAAAGAAGTACGAAGGAAAACACTTTTACATGTTACTCAATATCCAGTGGAGCTTAACAATCTTGTGAAAGATTTTGAAAGGCGTTGCCTTGAAGATCTTGTACAAGATTTTGAAGACCAGTGCGGGCTGAAGAAAAGGAAGGATAAGGTTAAGGTAGTTGGCATTTTCGGCATGGGTGGATCAGGGAAGACAACTCTCGCCAAAGAGTTGTTTAATCGAAAGAAGTCGAAATATAATAGAGCAAGTTTTTTGTTTGATGTGCGAGAAGCGTCCGAGAGAAGAGAATTACCTTCATTGCAAGTTCAACTTCTCAAAGATCTCTTCGACAGAGATCTGAATTTTAGAAGTATAGAGGAAGGAACAAGCAATCTCAAAGATAGTCTGCAGAGGAGCCGTGACCATATAAGGTTCCTAATTGTTGTAGATGACATCGATCATGTGGAGCAGTTAAATGCTCTACTGGTCATGGATATAGTAAATAAATTGGGTAATAGTCTGGTTATTGTCACGACCCGTGACGTCGGGGTGCTTATAAGCGCAGGGATTGCTGATGGGTATCGCTTAAAAGGAATGGATAGAAATTATGGGAGCGAACTCTTCTGTTGGCATGCCTTTGACCAACCCAATCCACCTAAGGGGTACGAGGAGCTGGTTAATTCCTTCGTACATGTGTGTGGAGGGTTACCTCTGTCTCTTCAAGTTTTGGGCAGGCACGTTCATGGTAGAAGTGAGGATTATTGGAGGTCAGAATTGATTGAGTTAAAAAGACGCTGCTCGGGACGTACAGCAAAGATTGAGAATAAGTTTTGAAGCATTGAATGCTGAAGAAAAACAAATTTTCATGGATATTGCTTGCTTTTTTGGGGGCAGAAAGCAGAGTATGGCTGCAAGAGTATGGGAGGGATCAGGATGGAACGCTCAACATGCATTGAGAACACTCAGAGATAAGTGTCTTGTTGAAGTAAGAGATGAGAGTTTACAAATGGATGACCACCTGAGGGACTTGGGAAGAGAAATGGCACAAGAGCTCAATCATCCTCATCGCCTGTGGCGTCCTCAAGATCTGAAATATTTGGTATGCTTGTTCCCCTCCAGATTTCTCTTTCGTACTGTAATATTAATAATTAAAAAAACTAAGCTGCTTCTGTGTATGCAGGAATTAAAGGGTTTCAGAAATATCCTCACCAAAACCAATGTCAGGTGTTTCCATTCCTTTTTCGACAAGTCCCTGCGTTCTCGAGTTACATTATTCTTAGGCCATTCAGATATTTGTGTTGAGAAGTCAACTTCCTTAGTATGGCTCGAGCTTGAGGGCAATAAAAGCATTTCTTCATTGATTCCTCTTCAAAATTTGCAGTGTTTGACAATCAGATGTGGACGACTCAAAACGTTGTGGAAGAATGGAAGACAGGTATTAAGATATTCTTAGTGAAAACCTAAATATCCTTCAATGATATAATTGAATTCTCCCGGCTATTTTTTTAATCATTGTGAGCTTTACACAAATTTATCTTTGAATTTCAGGCGCCCTCGCAGTTGAAGTATCTTGATATTAAAGATTTGTAACATTTGAAAAGTGTAACAGGAATATCTAGTCTTGCCAAGCTTGTAGTCTTGAAGAAATGCCCAAAACCTCAAGGAGTTAACTCTGTCATCTTAACTGTCTGAGAGGATCACGATTGCAGATTGTGAACATCTGAAAAGTGTACCAGGAATATCTAATCTTGCCAAGCTTGTAGTCTTGAAATTTAAGAAATGCCCAAACCTCAAGGAGTTAACTCTTGGTCATCTTAACTGTCTGGAGAGGATCACGATTGCAGATTGTAAACATCTGAAAGGTGTGTCAGGAATATCTAATCTTGCCAAGCTTGTGCTCTTGAAATGTAAGAAATGCCCAAACCTCGAGGAGTTAACTCTTGGTCATCTTCCCTGTCTGAAATGGATCACAATTGTAGATTGTGAACAATTGAAAGGTGTGGCAGGAATATCTAATCTTGAAAAGCTTGTAAAACTGGAATTTTTTATTGTGGGAAGCTGGAGTTCGAGTGTTTGCGTCTCAGTGGTATGAAGTTTTTGGAGAGCATAGCATTGTATAGAAATGTAAAGGTGAAACATTTTATGTTGGATGGTTGTCAAATTTTGCAATCAATAAAATTTGGTTGTGAAAAGCTTGTAGAATTGAGCATTCGGGATTGTCCGAAGCTTGAGGAGTTGCCAGATTTTAGAGGTTGTAAAAAGCTTGTAGAATTGAGCATTCGGGATTGTCCGAAGCTCGAGGAGTTGCCAGATTTTAGAGGTATAAGTTGCATGCAGAGGATTATGATTGATGGTTCTCCAAAATTGAGAAGTGTGTCAGGTAACTTAAAGGTTACAAAGTTGTACTTTAGCGATTATCCTGAGCTTGAGGAGTTAAGTCTTTCCAGTCTGAACTTCCTGGAGAAAATGGAGATTTATTCTTGTCAAAAGCTACAGAGTGTTACGCTGCCACCAACATTCATCAGTCTGTCTATACGAAGTTGCAGAGATTTGCAAAGAGTAGTAGGAATCGGTGACCTTACAGAGCTTAAAGAGATGTACATTAAAAAATGTCCCAAGCTGAAGGAGTTGCCAAGTCTTTCCAGAACAAGCTGCTTGGAGAGAATGAAGATTGACTATTGTGAAATGCTACAGAACATTGCGCTGCCAACAACACTCATCAGTCTGTCTATACGAAGTTGCAGAGATTTGCAAAGAGTAGCAGGAATCGGTGACCTTACAGAGCTTAAAGAGTTGTACATTAAAAAGTGTCGCAAACTTAAGGAGTTGCCGAGTCTTTCCAGACCAAGCTGCTTGGAGCAAATTGTGATCGACTGTTGTGAGAAGGTGGAGAACATAGCAGGTATCGAAGAGTTGCATTCATTGAGAAGTATGCAACTTTTTTATTGCAGCAATACAGCAATTCAGAATTGCGTTCCCAGGGTGAAGGTATTTATTTCGAGACTCCTTTGAACAACCGATTGTTATTCTCTCGTAGAAGAGAGTATTGTTTTACTTTCATTATTCCACTTCTCACAAAATAGTCTATATTTTCGTAAGTAATGCTTTAAATGATCTTTAACTGAAAATAATTTACCATAAAGAACTGAGCATTTTTGTCTTTTATTTCAGACTGTGCAGTCAGATTATACCCTTGCGATCGGAAGAGCAGTGGATGGAGCGGAGTCAACATTAAATGAGTATCTCTTTTATGACGCTGATATTGGCGCTGATGAAGTCACTGAAATTGGTACTGAAAACAATGACAAGTTGGAAAAATGGCGAGTATTAGGTACAGTTATTGTATGCTCTGTGGTTGTGGTTGACGGCTCTACTTCGGTAGAGGATATAAATAAATCACTTCCACAAGGCCCCTCTTTATACTATGACAGCAGACTTGAAGTGCATCAGGGAGAATGGATAATTACAATGGTGGCAACACATGGTTACTTGAGTTACTATTATCATTATTATATGCAAATTGAAGATGTTTTAAGGAGGTTTGGAATAATGAAGAAGGGGTTTCTGGTAGAGGTGAAGAAAGATGAAGAGTGGAAAGGTGTGCAAGTGTTGCAGACAATTGTTAATAGATTATATTATTTATGAATGAAGTTTTTTTTTTCAATTTCATTTTATGAAATTTAGAAGTGTAATAATTTTGAAGATTTTTTTTTTTTTTGTCTCTTTTTTTGTCTCTTATAACTATAATTGATTATATAGAGATTTGTGTGATTTATTGCTATGCTTGTGTATAAAAAGACATTTATTTGTATTTATTTTATATATTGTATAATAAATGAAATGTATTCATTCTAGAAGAATATTGATATGATGCTTAAAATGAGTAAAAAACTATTTTAGGTGAATTGTTTATTATTTTTTATATATTATCAAAGTTGTTAAATCAACATCCTTACAATAGCTTGATAAGGTGCAAAATAGTGGGATTTTATCAATTGTGAGTCATCAAAGAGGTCTTAAGGGTTGTCTTTTTTAGAAACTCTCATACTCATACTTTAGAACTTATACTTTGGGATGTTGTCCATATATAGAAAACTAGATAGATAAGGTGAATTGTTTATTATTTTGTATATATTATCAAAGTGTGTAAATCAACATCCTTACAATAGCTTGATAAGGTGCAAAATAGTGGGATTTTATCAATTGTGAGTCATCAAAAAGGTGTTAAGGGTTCTCTTTTTATAAACTCTCGTACTCATAGTTTAGCACGTATACTTTGGGATGTTGTGCATATATAGAAAACTAGATAGATGAAAATGCTTGGTTTTAACTTGTTAACACTCCAAATTTCTACCTATAAAATTTTAACATTTCTCTTTTCATTCCCGACCAACAATATAATGACCTAAATTCTACTAATATTTTTTTACTCATGGATGTCTAGAGTAGTACTTACATTATGAGCTTCTTGTATCACCTTGGAATTCTCACAATTGATGGGAGCATAGAGGCATCTTCTTTACATATTTATGTCTATTAATTACATAAACGCATACCTTTAAATAAAAATATATAACAATAAGTCACACAAAATGTGTATCAAGTTTATTCACAAAAAATAGTAGGATAGGGTACAAAAGTCTAGGAATTTAAATTTAAAGTTCAACCACAAATGCCTCGAGATCTATCTTGAGTGGGAATATATTGAACATGGGGAAAAAAGTGCTAATTTCAAGGTAATGAGTAAATGTATAGATATATGTGCAACTTCTCCTTATGAGAAAAATAAGGAAGTCAATGTTTTGATCACTGGAGCGACTTCTCCCACCATTAAATGTGTCCCCGCCATTATTCCTCTAAGGAACTTGCTACCATCCATCCTTTGAAAGACCCCATCACTACCATCATCAATCATGTCATCAACCCCATCACCCCCATTATCAACCCTTTCGTTGAGCCCATCACTAACCTTAACTATCCACCTCCCATAGATTCTAGTACCTTGGATTAAAATAACCACACACCATGTGACCTATTCCATAATGACGAATCTATCACTAGCTCCATAAGACATTAAGACCATATCTCCCTTAAGGATCATTGATAATATCTCCAAATTCTTAAAACTCATACACCCAAATGGTATCAATCCTAAGAATTTCAAATGAAAAAGACCCAAAAGTATATATGGATCAAAAATCCCCATGTGTCTAAGCTTTTCATTCAAAAATTAAAAGCTCAAATCCCAAACTCTAAAGTTCATATCGGTTCCAAAACCCAAGGAACTCAAAGAAAAAAATCATTTATCTAAAGCTTGAGGCCAATCGTCTAAAATCTCCAAGGCCAAAAAATTGGCAATCCACGTAGACCCCAAACTCTAAAAATCCTAAATCCAAGCAAGATAAATATTCAAGAAAATATCCAATGAGCTAGACCACAAAACTCATTTGGGTTGCAAAATTTGGCAATGAAAAGAATCACTCCGAAATCCAAAATCTCTTGATCCTCAATCATAAAATATGTGATCTCATCATGCAACAAATCCCAAAATGCCAAAACTCAAAAGCCGCCATAACATCTAATTTATGAATCCATCTTTGAACAAGAGCATGGTGTTTGAAATTTTTGATCCCACCTCCCATTAGTCCTAGGATATTTCCCATGCGTTCATATTTAGATCCTTCCATGCACACCTCTTACCTACCCCAATCCATTATCCCACATATATCTATCACTACATCCCTTTCATCCAAAATTTGATATAACCTACCTCCCACTCTATTTTCCTTGACAATAATACCCAGAGAGAAGACAAAAAATGGCATCCATCAAGAATGGCATTAGTAGTGTGATCTACCTAAAGTATTTGTGTATAATGGAATACTATTAGCTTTCAAGGAAGTAGACACTTGATTTCATAAAACGCTAATTAAATCAAAAAATCGCCAAAAAATAGTAAAGAGAAAAAAAATCCCTTTGGTGAAAACCATTTCTATAGAATCTTATGTTAGTCACCATGATGAAAATGTGTGTCGTATGTGTCATGTCTAACAAAAAATGAAAAAAATGAAAAGAAAAGATAAATAAATGTCCAACAGTAAAATCCATTTTGATGGTTGGGCAAGTACCATAATGAAAACGTGTTTATGAATATCATGCATAAAAAAACTGTTGCAAGAATGGAAAGAGGAATGAAGTGTTGTTATTGATTTCAACCTATCATTTGGTCATCTACTAGTTGTTGTTGATTTTATATGTTAAGGATATTGATAAAATTGTATTAAAAGAAGGTTGTAGGTATTCAACTGTTGAGGATGTTGTTCTGGTGCTTGTGAACTATGTTTCTCTATGTTTTGGTTAAGGTCTGGGAGAATTGTTGTTGGTTTGAATTTCTCTTTGTTGAAGTCTTATGGCTGGTGGTTCTATAATTGTGTTGCACTGGTTCTATTGATGATGGTTTTAGCATTTGGAAGCATCGAGCTTAATTGATCTATGTGTTTTACACCGGTTTGGTTGACCATGTGTCAAGCACTATTTTTGAAGTTGATGAACTTTGTTGGATCTATTATGGGTCTTGGTGAAGCATGTGTTTGGTTCGCCCTCATTCTAATTCCACCCTAGGATGTTTGGTGCCAACCTAATTTGAATTTGAAGTTGGATGGTTGAATTTGTATCTTTTCAAGGTTGTAGATAGTATAAATACAAAATGTGCTAGCAATGAAAATTGTACATAAGAAAAGAAGGAAGATAAGTGAAAGAGAATATGTGAATTTGATGCTATTATTAAAGTGTGTGAGTTAGGTATGTGGTTGTTTAGTATGAAACTTAACACTGACTTTCCAGATGTAGTGAATTCTATCATTCATGCAAGTTGATCAGTGATTGTGGTGGAATCTTTGTTGCATTGGGATTGTTGTCTCTCTATAACAAGTCTTCTTTGTATATTTTTTGTATCTCTATGGCAATGAGCCCTTCAGGTTGTAGCCCTATGGATAGTGAGTCTGCATAGTGAGTCCTTATTTTGGATAGTGAGTCCTTATTTCAGACAGTGAGTCCTTATTTCGGACAGTGAACCTTATCTCAGGTAGTGAACCTTTTTGTAATCAGTTTTGATATTCTCTATAGTGTGAATTAATCCTCACCATGGTTTTTCCCTCATTGAGTTTTCCACGTAAATCTGGTGTTATTGTGTTTGTGCATTTGCATTTGATGGTTAATCACTTAATCAGTTTATGTGTTAGTTTTGATAATTGAATTTAAGGTTATAATCTATGACAACGGATTCACCCCCCCTCTCAGTTGTCCTATTCAACAATTGGTAGATTAAAGCTTGGCTCCTTGGTGAAGAGCTTAATAGTTTGAGGAAGGTCTGGGATGGCTAGAAAAATGGTCTTTGATTATCTGAGGTTTGATGGAACTAATTATGGTATCCAGAAAATTTTGATGGAAGAATATCCGGAGTATTGTGGACACGATGTGGAGAAAGCTTATAAGAATCCCTACACTCCTCCTACTAATGGTTTGAGTACACCTGAATAAATTAGAGCACATGAAGCAAATAACAAGGAAAATTTCATCTTGAAGAATAGTTTGGAACATTCCAAGTTGATTAAGGTTCAGAACTTGAAGATAGCTAAAGTCTGGGATGCTTTAGAAAGAGCACATGATGGTGATGAAAGGGTAAAAGAGACAAAACTACAGAATTTGGAAACACAATTTGATCTTATACATATGTCTGAAGATGAGAATGTTAAAGCCTGTGTACAGAGATTGGATGAGGTAGTGGATGGAATGTGATCTCTTGGCGCTACTATAAATGAAACCAAAATTGTAAACAAAATTCTTAGAACTCTTCCTAACATTTACAGTGAAAAGGTGAGTGTTATTGAGCAGACTATAGATTATAAGATTTGTACTAAGGATTTGTTGCTAGTATTTTTGGCATATTATGAGAGGAGGAAGCCGAATCTAAGAAGTGGAGGCAAAACAGAGACTGCTTTTAAAGCTACAAAAATTGAAGATCTGGATGAAGTGAACTTTGATGAAATCGAGGCTATCTTTGTAAGAAGAATGAGAAAAGGCTCTAGTAAGTATGAAGGTAAATTTCCCTTTAAGTGTTTTAGTTGTGGAGAAATTGGTCACTATGTTGCAAAGTGTATGGAAAGAGCTAAAAAGAATAAACAAAGATATGAGAAATAAGATAAAGGAAAGAAGATTAATAGAGCTTATTATGTTAATGAGAATGCTATTATTTCAGATGAATATTCAGAATATGAAGATCTAGATGACAATGAATGCTTGTTCTTGGCAATTAAAGATGAACCTACTTCTACTAATTCAGAAAAATAGTTAAAGGAAATTCCTTCAAAGAAGAAAAAGAAGATGAAGGAGAAGGAGAAGGAGAAAAATGAAGGTACAATTATCTCTTCCCTACATGCTAAATAGGAAAAGAACTTTTGGGTAGTTAATAGTGGTTGCTTACATCACATGACTAGTGAAAAGAGTAAGTTTGTGAAAATTGAAAAATATGATGGAGGTCTGGTTATGTTTGGAGATGATAATGGTGCTAAAATTTGTGGGATAGGTTTAGTAAGTTTTGATGGAAAGTATCATATTGATGATGTATACTATGTTAAGGGTTTAGGGAATAATTTGTTGAGTGTTAGTCAAATGTATAGAAAGGGATATGATCTTGTGTTTAAGGATGAGAAGTGTGAGATCTGGAAAGGATCTGGAACATTAATTGCTACAGGAAAGAAATCTAAATGGAATATTTATCAGCTTAACGGTGTTGATGGACGATGTTTTATGACTCAAATAAGTGATAGTTGGTATATGGAATAGGAGAATGTGTCACATGAATTTTGATAACTTGGAAAGGATTAGTACTGTTCAGGTTGTGAGAGATCTACCAAGAATTACAAAGCCTATAAATGTTATCTATAGAAATTGTCAGTTCGGGAAGTAGACAAGAAATCATTACAAATCAAGAGAATAATCTACTACTAGATTATTGGACTTGGTTCATACAGATCTTTGTGGCCCCATGAGAGTGTGAATTCTACTTGGTGAAAGGTACTTTATGCTTTTAATTGATGATTATTCTAAATATACATGGGTTACATTTTTAAGGGAAAAATCAGAAGCATTAGATAGATTTAAGGAATTCAAGGCTATGGTTGAAAATGAAGTGAATATGAAGATAAAATGCTTGAGATCTGACAGAGGTGGTGAATTCACCTCCCATGAGTTCAATATGTTTTGTGAAGTGCATGTAATAAAGAGACAGTTATCTGCTCTGAGAACCCCTCAACAAAATGGAGTTGTTGAAAGGAAAAACAAGGTAGTTCAATAAGCTGCTAGGTCAAAGATCACTGAAGTTAGATTACCAAAAGTTTACTGGAAAGAATCTATTCACATTGTTGTATATGTATTCAATCGAGTTCAGGCAAGAGAAAATAGTACAAAGACTCCCTATGAGCTATGGCACAGAAGAATTCCTATAGTTAAATATTTCAAGGTATTCAAAAGCAAATGTTATATCAAAAGAGATGAGGAAACATTGGGAAAGTTTGATGCAAGAAGTGATGAAGGAATATTTCTTGGATACTCTACTAAAATCAAGGCATATAGATGTTTCAACAAAAGATTGAGGAAGATTGTAGAGAGCTAAAATGTGAAGGCTGATGAAATAGTGAAGAATTCTATTGATATTGATGGATATGTGTTTGATAAACATGTCTGTGCAAGAATAGAAGAAATTATGGAAGAACATGATAGAGATGAGTAGAAAGAATAGAATGAATAGAATGAAAGAGAAGAAGATGCTCTGGTGATGTCCCCTAGAACACAAAAATATGTGCTGAGGAATCATTCAGAAAGTCAGATTATTGGAGACAAGACAAAAAGGTGTGTTAACTAGAAGCAAAGCTGCTACTGAAATAAATTTGTGCTTATTTTCTAAAATTGAGCCGAAATCAATAAGTGAAGCCTGTAAGGATGAACATTGGAAGGAAGAAATGAAAGAACTTTTGCAGATTGAGAAGAATCAAACTTGGGAATTGGTCCCAAGACTGGTAGACAAAAATATCATTAGATCAAAATGGGTATTCAGAAACAAGTTGAATGATCTAACAATCCAAAGTTGTCAGAAATAAAGCAAGGCTTGTGTGTAAAGCTTACTCACAAGTGGAAGGTATATATTTTTAGGAAACTTTTTCCCTAGTAGCAAGAATGGAAGCTATAAGGATGTTCTTGGCATTAGCTACTTATAAAGATTTCAAAGTCTATCAAATGGATGTCAAGTCAAAAATTTTGAATGTTGAACTAGATGAAGAGGTCTACATGGAACAACTGGAAGGATTTCAATTAACAGATCAATCGAATATGGTGTGCAAATTGAAGAAAGATTTGTATGGACTGAAGCAAGCTCCTAGAGCCTAGTATGGAAGGCTAGATAAGTATTTGAGTTAGCAAGGATTTAACAAAGGTACGGCAAACAGTAATTTGTATTTCAAGACTGAAAATGATCAAATCTTAATTGTAGTTATATATGTTGATGACATTATCTCTGGAGGAAATGAAAAAATGTGCAAGATGTTTGTGGAAGAGATGCAAAAAGAATTTGAAATGTCTATGTTTGGCGAGATGAATTTATTTCTTGGGCTACAAATTAATCAAATAGAGAAAGGAATTTTCATTTCACAATCTAAGTATATGTGAGAGAAATGTTGTGAAAATTTGGGATGGACGGTTACAAATTGGTAAGTACTCCTATGGTGATTGGTTGCAAGTTAGGTAAAGATGACGATTCACCTAAGACTAATCAAAGCAAGGGTAAACCCACAAAAGTGGTTTACAATTTGAATGAGGAAGGAAAACTTGTAAAAAATGACCCCATGCCAAAAAATTTCATTATGGGGGCTTGAATGGACTTGTTGGTTCGAACGAACCAAAAAAGGGTTGGCTCGAACCAGGGTTCAAGTGAACCCATTTAATGCATGCACAAAAAAAAACAAATGAAAACCCCTTTTGGGAAGGGGGTTCGCGAACCCAAGTTCGAGCGAATCACCCTCTGCCCTCATTCTCCCCCTCAGGCACTTTGAAAGTCCAGATTTTTACACTTCAAAGCTCAGGTTGAGGATGAAAATGGAGGATACTTCACAAACCCAACTGGAATTAGGTAGTCCTCAGAACGAGCTATCCAACAATTATAATTTTAATATGTTTTGGTTTTATTATGTATTTGTTTTTTTAGTTTTATTATTAAGCATAGGTTTTTCACTAAAAATTGAGCTCTTTGTTCTACACATGTGGAAAAATAGTAGATTATCAAAAAAAAAATTAAAAAATATGAGTGAACCAAATATTGAAGTCTTTGATCCAACAAAAAAAATTGAATTTCGATAGATACAAAAAAAGTTACGTGTTATACGGTCGCACTATGTCTGAATTGTAATTGGTTTAACTTTGAAACTTGATTAAAGAAAAAATATTCAATAAAAAAATATCTAACCAAGTGGAAGCACTAGATATCGAAGTTACAAATCTAAATTTCAAAGAATTAGAATTTTATCCTTCATGGAAAAAAGTTATACGTTATACGGTGAGCGTCGCTTTTTAAAAATATTGTTCTCTAAAAAAAATAGTTTTCAAGGGAGATGGAAAAAGAAGTGCAATCTGATTCCAAAAATTTTGAAAAAAATATATTTAGAATCTACAAACAAAATTTCACGAAACTTTAGTTTGCATCATCTTCAAATTCCTCACAGTTTAGCCACTATAGGTGCTCGAAAGTGAAGATTTAGTTAAAAAAATTATAATTTCAATGTCCAGTTTGGCCAAAAATTGTAAACCACTATTGTGGGATCACCGCAAGTATAGATCTATGATTGTTGGACTACTATATTTGACTACTACTAGACCAGATATTATGCATGCAGTTTTCTTGTAGCTAGATTTCAAGAGAATCTAAAGGAAACACATGTTACTGTACTTAAAAGAATATTCAACTATTTAAAAGGCACTCTAGATTATGGATTATGGTATCCTAAAGATACTAATTTTACACTCAGTGCTTATACAGATGTAGATTGGGCGGGAAGTATAGATGACAGAAATAGTACAAGTGGTGATGCATTCTTTCTTGGATGTCGATTGGTGGCATGGTTGAGTAAGAAGCAAGATTTAGTCTCCTTGTATACTGCTGAAGCTGAGTATGTTGTTCTTGCATCTTTTTGTACACAAGTTTTATGGATGAAACAAACATTGAAAGATATCACAGTGCTACATGATGATCCTATTTCTATCTTCTGTGATAACACAAGTGCAATTAACATTTTGAAGAATCATGTGATGCACTCGAGAATGAAGCATATATCTATCAAGTATCATTTCTTAAGAGAGAAGGTCATGGAGAATGAAGTCAAGCTTGAGTATGTTTCGACAAAGGATCAAATTGTGGATATATTTACAAAGGATCTTCCTAAAGATACTTTTGAGTATCTCCTAGATAAGCTAGGGTTTATTGCCCCTCCTTTTACAAACTAAGATGCATTTGGAGATGTATCAATCTGGTGGATTCATGATTCTATCTTTTTAGATTGATGTTTTTTGGTGGCTACCCATCAGGAGGAGCAGGCAAAGTTTTTTAGTGTTGTCATTATGAGTATTTTGTTTTTCATGTCAAAGGAAGTTTCAATGGATATATCTTTTTCCTTTTCCATTGATGTCAAAGGGGGAGAGAGAATACATGTGAAAAGAGAAAAAGAGAGAGAAAGGTTATGAAAAGGAAAAGAAAGTATTTTTAGAAATGGTATGGTGTCTTTGATGATTTTTCACATCATGTGTTGCCATTAATGAAAAAGGGGGAGATTGTTGCAAGAATGGAAAGATGAATGAAGTGTTGTCATTGATGTCAACCGATCAGCTAGTTATCTACTAGTTGTTATTGATTGTATATGTTGAGCATATTGAGAAAATTGTATTAAAAGAAGGTTGCAGGTATTCAGCTGTTGAGGATGTTGTTCTGGTGCTTGTGAACTATGTTTCTCTATGTTCTAATTAAGGTCTGGGAGAATTTTTGTTGGTCCATATTTCTCTTTGTTGAAGTCTTATGGCTTGTGGTTCTAGAATTGTGTTTCCCTGGTTCTATTGAAGATGGTTTTAGCATTTGGAAGCATTGAGCTTAATTGATCTACATGTTTTACACTGTTTTGGTCGATCATGTGTCAAGCACTATTTTCAAAGTTGATGAAGCGTGTTAGATCTATTATGGGTCCTGATGAAGCATGTGTTTGGATCACCCTCATTATAATTCCACCCTAGGATGTTTGGTGTAAGTCCCTAATTTTAATTTGAAGTTGGATGGCCAACTTTGTATCTTTTCAAGGCTGGAGATAGTATAAATATAGAATGTGCTAGCGATGAAAAATGTACATAAGAAAAGAAGGAAGATAAGTGAAAGAGAAGACAAGACTTTGATGCTATTCTTAAAGTGTGTGAGTTAGGTGTGTGGTTGTTCAATGCAAAGCTTAAAGTTGAGTTTCTGGATGCAGTGAGTAGAAGGCGAACTCTATCATTCATGCAAGTTGATCAATGATTGTGGTGGGATCTTTGTTGCATTGGGATTGTTGTCTCTCTGTAACAAGTCTTCTTTGTCTTATTTGTATCCATGTGGTAATGAGCCCTCCAGATTGTAGCCCTGTGGATAGTGATTCCTTATTTTAGACAGTGAGTCCTTATTTCAGGCAGTGAGCCTTATCTCAGGCAGTAAGCCTTTTTGTAATTGGTTTTGATATTCTCTATAGTGTGAGTTAATCCTCACCATGGTTTTTCCCTCACTGGATTTTCCACATAAATCTGGTGTTATTGTGTTTGTGCATTTTCATTAGATGGTTAATCACTTAATTAGTTTATGTGTTAGTTTCAATGATTGAATTTAAGGTTATAATCTATGACAACTGATTTACGCCCCTTCTTAGTTGTCCTATCCAACAAAAACCACCTATGTATACCCTACACTTGGATGCAAGCCTCTTCCATCTAATCACCCCATTCATCCTTTGTAATAATTAGCCAATTGTCCATATCATACTATTGTATCATCCCATCCACTCATATCTATCCTCACTTCCTAGTTTTGATCTTGATAAAGAAGTATCCAACATATTGAAAAATGTATTAGCAATCCTTCAATGCATCGAAGCATAGCATCATACATAGTATCATACCTAGAATAGAAGTATATCATTACAATGTTCACAATGTATCCATTAGAAATTACATCCTATATCTTTGGATCCCCTTTCCATCCATTAGTTCCATCAATAATCCCATCCTTCTATGCATTCAACACCTTCACTTTGTTGAACGCTCAAGAAAATTGAGAGGGGGGATGAATTAGTTATACCTTAAACCTTCAAAACCCTCATACACATTCAAATCCACATTCATTGAATTAACCCTTAATCTGTTATGATGATTTGGCATGAAAAGAAAATAACAAAAATTGGAACAAATCAACACCATGCACAAGAGAACACTAGATTTACATGGAAAATCCAATATGGGAAAAAACATGGTGAGAATTATCTCACAATATAAAGTAATATCAACACCAAATACAATAGGGCTCACTATCGAAGGGCTCACTGCCCAAAAGAAAGAAAGGCTCACTAGTAGAATAGAAAATAAGATAGAAAGGAATGTTACATAGGGAAATCCATCTCAATGCAATAGAGAAATCCACCACAATATCACCAACACCTTCACATCATTACTAAGTAATTATAGACACATTTTTCTCACTACATCTAGTAATCTAACACATGAAATCTCGCACTGCACTTTCCAAATTCACACTCTAACACTCTGCAGTTCGCATCATTCACATTTCCCTTGTTTATAACTTCATCCCTCAACAACTCAACTCTTATTTATACCATCTTCAACCTTGAAACCATTCTCCAATGTTGGTTATACACATCAACCATGCAAATTCAAATTAGATCACCACCAAAACACTTCTATGGCAGATAGAAGTGAAGGAAAACCGTACCATTCCTTATTTGTGACCCAAATCTATAACACAATGCTACAACATGCTTCTACAAACAATAAGTATCCATCACAATTAGTGTAGACACCAAGGTCAACTATTACCTGTGTAAATACCATTAAAATTTTAAGTGCGTGCTTCCTTTCATTCAACAACTCGTGAACAAAAAATGTCACTTGAATATAACCTGATATATTCCATAAACACCCTAAAATCCAACAAAATCCTTTGTAATAACTTCCATCTAAGAAATGTACACACCTAGTACACTCAAACAATTTTTTCATACATTGTAACTTAAGAAACTAACTTTTGAAGCACTAAACCTCAAACAATCTCAATTGAAGAAAGATACCAACACTATCAAAACCCCTTCAGCTTTGCAAGACCAAAAACCAAATTGTGGAGAAATGCTAAGCAAACATATTTCTCCCAAACATCTTTGTAATTCATTGTTCCCACATTGGTGAACATAACTTCTTTTGCACAATGATCCATCACACAAAATTCAAAATACAATACCTCTAAACACCTCTAATCAACATATCCAAAATGTACAAGTAGATCTTCAACCTAGAATAAATGCGGAGAAATACCAGAACACTACTTTGTAACCTAGAACAACACTGCAACACAAAGTTTCCTCTTTTTATCAAATTTTCTCAAAAGCACTTGAAAACCAAGCATCAGAACCACATCACTATCATGCTCAATACTTCCTCATCACCAACAAGCCAACTGCAACATACCAACTCAACCATATCAAAGCAACACTAGAGGTTGACATCAGTAGCTTACTAATGACAACATAATGCAACTAATCAAAGCATGAATAACACCAACATACTCTTGCAACGATCTTCTTAATCATCAATGAAAATACAAGCTTGTTGAGATCAATGACAACTATTCATACTTGCAATATTCTCCCCCTTTTTCATTGATGGAAACACATGATGTGAGAAACCATGAAAGACACAACAACTCTACTCCATACCAATTTCATTTTCTCTTTCTCATTCTCATTACTCACTCTCCCCCTTTCAACATATAATTTTATTTTTACATGCAACATTATTAGTTCCCCTTTAATTGTCTTCTTTCTCTCTTTCTTATTTTTCACATTACTCTGTCCCACTTTGATGTCAATGGAAAAGGACAAAAGATTTGTATCACTAAGTTTCCCCCTTTGACATCATTTATCCTTTTCACAACTGCTCAGCAACTTTCTTTATTTCAATTCTCAGTACACTCCCCCTTAGGAGCACACACTGTAGACACATAAAAATGAACTAGGCCTGAAAGCTCTATTTTTGCCACATTCTTCTCAACATAATTAAAATATTTAATTATGTCCTCTGGTCCACTTTCAGCTATTAATTAAATAATTCATATTTATTTAATTAATTCATGTCTTCTATTCCTCTTGATTATTTAAATAACTAAATTTTATTTATTTATTTAAATATTTCACTAATTCTCTAATGTCTTTCCATAATTAAATAAATTCTTAAATTTATTTATTTATCTTTGTCCATTATTTCCTCCTGATTATTTAAATAAATATACCTTATTTATTTATTTAATATGTCATTAATGTCTAATGCCTTCTCATAATTAAACAAATTCTTTAATTTATTTAATTATTGTCCACCTTATGTATTCCATCCCTAATTAAATAATTATCTTTAATTATTTAATTGTCTTATTTGACTTTTCCTCTAAATTTAAATAGAATCATTTATTTAAATTGTCCCACTTTCTAATTTCCCCTCTTTTAGTAAATAATTCAAATTAATTATTTGTTGTTATCAATTAGATTTGCACCCTACTGAATACAAGATTTAGTAATCCAATGAAACATGGAAAACTTCTTCAGATGTGGGTGATCTGAATGAAGAAGGAATCTCTAGAGCGAGCTGGTTCTCTGAATGATGCATCATATTCTAAGTATTTTCTAGGAAAATGGGTAGAAGGATGAACTGAAATTAAAACTTAAATCTAACTGGTATTTCACTAGAAGTTATGAGATTCAAACACTGATACCCACAACATCTTTCCTATCACAATAAATCTCATAATCCCACTGGCACATACTTCCATCAGTAATTTGCATGAAGATTTCTGGACAAAATACAACAAACAACCTGAAACTATGCAATTCTGAAACACAACTTACAACAACAAGACATAAAAGGATTCTGATTTGAACCACAAGGACATCAAAATGCTATTATAAAATGAGACAGAAATGAGGAGAACTTTGTTGCTCTATTAAAATTGAAAGAGTGTTCTTGTCTGAACTAAGTACAACTGAGTTTACAAGCTCAAAAGGTTGAGAGCAAGAAATTGTCCACTGAATTGAGAGGAAGAGAAGAAAACTAAGTTTCTTCAACATATAATCACTAGAAACCCTAATCCGAGCTCACAAGAAAAGCTCAAGGAAAAGGCCTCAAACTATCTCAAAAGACTGCATAAAAGCAGAAAAAAAAAATACTGTTTTCATGATTATACTAAAAAGCCTCTAAAAAAAAGCTAAATCCACTTTAAAAGCGAGAAAAACACATTATCTCTCCAAGAGGAAACTTAAATCCGACCCTAGGAAGAAAAGTCAACACTAATCCGCAAAAAAAAGCAAGAAAACATAAAACAATTTATAAAGTATTGCTTTATGCCCCTGCTTTACAAGGTTTGCAGATTTTACACTTATTTTATTTTTTCAATTAAAGATTGCTAAATCTTTTGCAAAAAAAAAACCACCTTATTTCTCCATTACAATCTTGATTTTTCTTTAAAAAAATCATAAAACATACTAGGAAATATTGTTCCTCAATACTTTAATTGATTTCCTAAAAATCAATTGAAAAATAAAGCAAAATTATCTTGCAATTTTATGGATTTCTCACTAGGGTATTTTAACTCTCCAATATCACTAAGGCATGAACAAATACCCCAAGGCAAAAAATAAAAGATATCTTACCTAAGCCTAGACTCATAAAATATTTGATGAATCAAGCCTAAAGACTTAGATAAATATCACCACATGAAGATTAAAAGGCAAACCGGCCTAGTGCATTGATTTAATTTTGATTAAAATGCAAAACTCCTAAATTCGAATCTCTCCACTATTGTATTGTCAAATGGGAATATTCAAGACAATCATAATGTTCGACCTAAACTCGAATTAGGGCAAGAGACAAAAAGAATTCAAACCCTAAAAATCACTTCATTTGCAATCATCACTCCTGAAGACTTTGGTCTCTACCTGAAAGGATGGCACCGCCATAGGTAAGCTCAGTTTGTAACTCGTGTGCTTAAGAATCTTCACCTTTCTCTTCAAATGGTCAAATTCTTCACTAGGTAAGCTTAATTTCTGATATTATTGTGTCTTTTCCACTTTTTTTTAAAAGCAAGAATGGCCATTAAGGCCGCGGTCGTAACACATTTCTGATACTTTTTACTTTTTGTGCTTATTTTGCTATCTGGGTTTTCCTGTATTCATTGGCCACCATATACAAGCTTGCACTGGGTGTTATTCTTGGGGTTTTGAAACTTTGTAGAGCTCTGGCCGCAACTTCTTTGTTCTCCCACAGGAATGAACTAGTAAGCTCTCATTATTCTACCCAATTGGGATTTCTCTTCAAATCAAAAAGCTTATAAAAGCCTTATATCTCTGTGGATTATCAATTTCTATTTATAATTTTTTGGCCATTACACAAGCCGCACCATATGTATATACTTACCATAAGCTTTGAAAACATTTAGAGCTTGACCCATCAAAGGATTTAAATATATTTGCATTCTCAAATACAAGATTGATGTGGGCATTCATTGCTTTGATGAAAATGCATTTACCTTGTCATATGGTTAAAACCCTCACATGGGTACTTGTAAAAATGAGGAAAACATGCTTCTGAGACAAGAAGGTGATGTGGGCGTTCGTTGTTTTGAAGAAATAATATTTCTCTTTTGATTTTTCCTCCTCTAGAGCTCGACCATCATGACTTCCTTTTACTTCTTGTTGTCTCATATCAAATCTGCAATTTTTTGTGTCTACTTTAACTCCACCATATGAGTTTTTGTATTTTATGAGAATACATATTTACCTGATATAGGGCTCGACCCATGACAATATTCTACCTTCCTTTGAAGCTTTTTTCAAAATACCTTTATGAACGAATGATATACTACATTTCTTTTGTTCCTCTGTTGAAAACCCCATGTCAGTAAGATGGAAATTGAACTGTCTTCTTTTAAAACCAAAACCCCAAGATGGTTGTTCTAAAAAAAATGAAGAAAAATTTGTTCATTTTGATTACTTGAAAAAATTGGGCTCCTTTTGGCATTCGAATTTTTCAATTTTCATTATATTGGTATTTTTAATTTGTAAAAATAATGTGCCTTTGAATGTATCTTCAGCTATATTCCAACTCATCTTCTTTCTATAGAAAATTCCCATGTGTTTCTTTTCATTACTATTGAAAACCCTCATTCAAGTATAAGAGATTCTAGAAATGTATCCTTGTTTTATTTTCAATTGCCATTATATTGTTGTTCTCTTTACACATAGAAATTATTTGATTTAAATTTGAACATTATTCCTTTACTCTAATTTCTTATTCAGTCACAATCTTCAGGAATAAACCCTAAATCCCCACTCCAACATTTTTTGCAACCTTTGCTTATCCTGGAAATATCTTTATGTATTTAAATCTTTGTCCAACCTGTGCACATTTCTTGTCTGATACTTGAAACTCGTTGAAGATATAGTTTGGAAACATGAGAGAACAATTCCCCCAAGCAATGTATCTTGATTGTTTACTTTCAAATAACAGTAATACATTAGCTCTATTTAAAGCAATCATTTGCACTTTTCAGCCATAATGAAATTGGTTGTCTTTGTTGTATTGACTCTTGTATCCTTTCATTCTGATGAGAAATTTGGAACTCTTTTACATGAATCCATGCTTGACTGTCTTTTAAAATTATGCTTCTCTACCTGGCACTCTTCATGCATTTTCTTTCTTGATGAATATGATGATCACAATCTCTATCTCAGCCCACTTGTAATGAATAAGGGGCAGCATGCCGAGCTCTACCCTTGTGGGAGCCCGTTTTCCTCCACATGCTCAGTCTTCAAATGATAATTAGCTTCATGATTTTCCCTATACCTGCATAAAGAAGCAAATGATGTTAGCATAAAAAATGATATATAATGATCATGTTGATATTTATCTTTCAGCTCACATTTTGCACTTTTCTTGATTGTTTAATTGCATGATTAGTAGCAGACTGCATTATTTTTGATGGTTCATATAGGTATCTTCATATTCGGAGCCTCTAACATCCCTCTCTTCCTTCCTACAGGTCAACAAAGCTTGGAGAAGACAAAAGGTGCACCACTTCAACATCGACCACCAACCCATCAGGAAATGATGATTATGTTGTTACTTATGTGATTTCTTCTTTTAATGCATCTTCCATAATGTAGTGTGATACTAGTGATGCACTATAACAGTTACATCTACGAGTTGTGTGGATATTTGATTTCAATCCTTTTGATTTTCATTTTGAAAAGAAAAATGCATCTCAATACAAATTTTGTATTATCATTTGAATTCTTGCAATCAAATGAAGCTCTATAAATATGAATTATTTCATTAAATAAATGAAAGCATTTGAAATGCTTTATTGTTTAACATTCAATCTTGTCTTCATTTGATTGTAAAATTTTGAATAGCAACTTCTAAAATTATGTTTCTTCATTTTAATGTAAAACTATCACTTGATGAATAATGAACCAAGTGCAAATAGCACTTAATAATAATGCAGAAATAACTATAACTTCACTTTAAGATATAACAATATTTAACCAGCTCCACCAATTTAGCTGTAGCGAAAAATAGGTAGCATTTTGGCAATTTCCGCTAAATGTTTTCCTACTAAGCATAGATCAGTTGCCTTAAAGCACTCCATTGGACATGGAGTCAAATCTACCCCTTTCTTGAAACTCAGAAATTCAAACAGCGACACTCCAAACAGCAACAAAAGAAAAGAAAAAGACATAAATGAAAGCAAACTAACAGGCCCTGATGGCCAATAGAACACGCACAGCAGCGCTTAGGGAAAGCAAAACTACTGAAAGTAAATGTGCGTAATGCACTTATTTGCAATACTACTCTACTTTTCTACAAGATAGAACTTATCTCAAAGGAAATACTTGAGGTGGATCCCATTAACTGGGATAGACAACACCTCGCCAGTCAACTTGGAAAGTTGGAACGCATTGTGTTCTTTGCACTCCGTGATCACATAAGGCCCGTCCCAAATTGCATCAAACTTGGAATGTCATCTAGGTCTGCTTTTAAATTCATTCCGCTTGAAAACTAGATCCCCAACAATGAACTCACGTGGCCTTTCCCTCTTATCAAAAGAGCTCTTCATCTAAACCTGGTGTATCTCTAGTTGTCTTAAAGCTTCTTTTCTGGTTTCCTCCAGCTCCACTAGTTGTGCAAATCTCACCTCAAGAGGTTGTTCACTCAGCAATTCCAGTTCCTTAACATAACTTAAAGTTGGCAACTCAATGGAAATAGGTAACTTAGCTTCTTTACCATAAGTTAGAACAAAAGGTGAACAATAAGTGGCCCTTTTAGGGGTTATTCTGTCAGCCCAAAGGGCTAACTTAATATTTTCATGCCATGTCCGCTGATTATCTTCTACGGTCTTCTTGATTATCCGAATCAGATTCTTGTTTGTAGATTCTGCTTGACCATTGACCTGCGGATAATAATTGGAAGACGTGTTCAAATAAATATTATTTCTAACTAACCAGTCAGAGATCTTCAAACCAATAAAAGCCAAACCATTGTCAGAAATGATGGATTCTGGGACACCAAATCTTGATACGAGATCATGATAAAAATTAAGTACATAAGTCTCGTTTGCTTCTTTCAAAGCAATAGCTTCAGTCCATTTTGTAAAATAATCTATGGCATTAAGAATCCACTTATGACCTGCGTTGGAAGGTGGATTGATAGGACCAAAAAATCTAAGCCCCACTTAGCAAAGGGTTGTTCTACCTGAATGGGATGCAGGGGAAAGGCTGCAAGCCTCTGTTTTCTAGAAAATAAAGCACATTTCTCACATTTTTTGACCCAAACAATAGCATCTTTAAACAAATCTGGCCAATAATAACTAGCTCGCATAATTTTCAGAGTTGTTCTTGTGGCAAAATGGCCTCCTAAAGGTCCATCATGAAACTCTGCTAAAATCTTGTCAACTTGATCATGTTGAATACAACACAATAAAACACCCTGGAAATTTCTCCTATAAAGAATGCCATCAATGATTGCATAAGGAATGGCTTGTAATCTATAATACCTTATTTTTTCTCTGTCTAAGCCTTCAGGGCACTCACCAGTTTGCAAATAATGCATCATCTGTTGTAACCAAGTAGCAGGAAATGTTGGAACATCATCTGCATCTGCATTGTTTAGCACTGTATCTGTATTTGCAACTTCTTTTAAGTTGTTGTCTTCATTTCCAACAATGTCAAACTCAATTACTTTGGTAATCCAATCAGCACGCTTATCATTTATATCTTTGTTAAGTAAAAACTCCTTAACAGTTGAATGAGCAACCGATAAATGAATCTTGTTGTTGGATAGCATATGCCTGAATTTCTTTAAACTTCTCACAATAACAAAACCATGCTTTTTGAAAAAAGAATATTTTACCTCATAATCATGTAATACTTGGGTGAAAAATGCTATAGGCTACTCTAAGCCTTCATTGTTTCACTGGCATAACATAGTTGAAATTGTATCTACTCCTCCAAAGGCATACAGGATGAAGTCCTTGTCAAAGTTTGGATTGATGAGAGTAGGAGCAGCTGCAAGGGCCTCCTTAATCTACTCAAAGCTCCTCTTACCTTCCTTTGTCCAACTAAAAGGCATATTATTTTTAAGCATAGAAGTAAGAGGTTGTAGCAAAGCTGCAATATTTGATATGAACCTCTGCACGAAATTTATTCTTCCAAGAAAGCTTTGCAAGCCTTTCTTGTGAGCTGGTAATGGAAATTCAATAATTGCAGAGACTCTTTCAGGGTCTATAGAAATACCTTTCTTTGAAACAATATGTCTAAGTAGTTTTCCTTCGTGCACTGAAAATATACACTTCTTTGAATTGAGACACTCTGAACTCTCTGCATCTCTGAAAAATCTGTTCCAAATGATTAAGGTGTTCATTAGCATTTCTGGAAAAAATAGTAATATCATATAAGTATACTAGAACGAACTTATTCATAAGGCTATGAAAGGCCATATCCATCTGATGAGGGCGCAACCTGAGACTTAGAAAATAACCCACAAACAAGAGAATAATTTTATTATTCAGAAAATGGAGCTTCTTACATGTAGAGGATCTCAAATCCCCAAGTTCTACAGCACATGCAAGTTATAGAAAGCTACAGAATCACTCTTTCACAATATGTGAGCTTGTCCCCAAAAAGTTACCCAAATATTAGAAACCCGCCCATAAATAGAGCTCCTCTTTAGTTTGGAGCCAAAACAACATTCAAATTTGAGTTTAGGAGGTTTGGCGCCGAAAAATTACAACTTGAAGTTCAAATTTCAAAAGAACATTTGCAATTGTATCTTCTAGAAAGTGCGCCAACTTCCTCGGGCCATAACTTTTGATCCGGGACTCCAATTCACACACCGTTTGAACCATTGGAAAGGTCTCAAAGTCAATAACGCGCTTGAAATCCACTATGCCAATTTTGGCAAGTTTCAAGGCCAATCTGGAAAATCTAAGTTCCTCAGATCTAACTCGGAAGATTTTCAGGTGCAAATCTGGGAAACTAAAACTGCAATCTCTTTCAACCCAGGAATAGAAAATAAAAACCATAAATTGGAAATTTCATTATGACAAAAAGGGTATCCAAAAATGTAAAAACATCTAAAAACTAAGAAACTTGAAATATAACTATTTTTGGGTGATGCAAGATTGCCCTTACACCATTGGATGCTCTTGCATCAGACACCCAGGGTAATTTGAGAAGTGACCCCATCACGTCTCAGATGGTGGAGGAAAACCCAAATGGTTGACCTCTGCCTTAGGCAACAAGGATGAATCTTCAACAGGCCTTCCTTTCCATTTCACCAAATATTCTTCATACTGCCTGTTCCTGGTACTCCATCCCACATGACTATCCAGGATTTCTTCAATCTCCTCATTTTCTGAAGTAGGTGATGGAATCCCACACTATTCCATCATTGGTACTTCCTCTGCGCCACTTTTATGATACTTTGTCACATCTGAAATGTTGAACACAGGGGAAATGTTGAATCTATCTAGCAACTCTACCTCATATGCATTCCCTAAATCATGCATCTTCAAACTTTTACAGTGACCGAACTTCTTCATCTTTAGTTTGTTATATGTTCCCACTGGAAACCTTTCTTTCCTCAAGTGGACCATCACTTCATCACCAATCTGAAACTCCTTATACATCCTCTTCTGATTTTCCTTAGCCTTATACTGCATATTCATCTTGTTAATAAGTTCTCTTACCTTCTCATGTATATCTTTGATGTGTTCTGCAAAATCTTCAGCTTCAGCACTTATTTTCTTCTCTTGGTCCATCTTCCTCAATTCTAGAGCTGTTTTGGGGCTACCTCCATACACAATCTGGAATGGTGATCTACCAGTGCTTCTATTGATAGAATTGTTGTAAGAAAATTCTGCCTAGGGTAAGATCAAGTCCCATCCCTTGGGTTTATCTCCTACCAAACATCTCAAAAGAGGGTTACCCAGACTCGCACAACCTTTTGTCTTCATCCGCTTGTGGATGGTGTGCAGAACTGAACTTCAACTTTGTCTTCAACTTCTTCCACAAGGTCCTCCAAAAGTACCTAACAAATTTGGTGTCACGATCTGAAACAATACTCTTTGGCAGACCATGTAGCCTCACCACCTCTTTGAAGAACAAGTCAATAATGTGGACTACATGGGTCTTCTAACATGGAACGAAATGTGCCATCTTCGAAAACCTATCAACCACCACAAAGATCGACCATTCCTCATTATGTCCTTTTTGGCAAAACCAAAACAAAGTCCATACTTATATCCTCCCATGGCCTCTCCTCGGTGACAGTAAGGGCCGGGAGTATAAGTCTCAGATTCGATCGACTCCTTTAGCCATCCGGACATACCCCCGCAGCCTTTGTATAAACTTTCTACATCCCGATAACCGAGGCTAAATAATAATGCTCAATGATAATGGCAATGGTCTTATCCCCGACTCAAAATGCCCTCAATATTCCTCCACTATGCTTCTCCTTTATCGTGCTCTCCTCGTGGAACTCCTGGATAATACAATTGACTTTTTTAAATAATATGACATCCCCGATTATGAACTACCACCTTGTCCCGTCTAATCGTAATAGGGTTCCCTTTTGCAAGCTCTGCAAGCCTCTACAAAATCAAGATCTTCTCGCTGCATAAAGGTCTTAAGTTCATTGAACCCAACCACTTAACTGCAGATTCACATCAATGTATGCCTCCTACTTAAGGCATCTGCAACCCTATTTGACTTCCCACTCCTATGTTTCAAAACAAAGGTATAACTCTGCAAAAACTCTACCCATTTCATATGCCTCTGATTTAATTTTCCCCGACTATTTAGGTACTGCAAGGCCTGATGATCAGTATATAGAACAAATTCCTTTGGCAACAAATAATGTCTCCATTTCTTTAATGCTTGAACTATTGCATAAAATTCTTGATCATATACAGAATACTTTCTCTTGGCATCATTTAACTTTTCACTGAAATAGGCAATGGGCTTATCTTCTTGGCTCAACACTGCTCCAATAGCACAACCACTGGCATCACAATCCACCTGAAACACCTTGCTGAAATCTGGGAGGGCTAGAATAGGTTGCTCTATTACCTTCTGCTTCAACAGTTCAAAACTTTTTTCCGCTCTAGTGCTCCACTTGAATTCTTTTCTATCCCCTCTCATTGTTTCAGTCGGGGTCACAATTACTACTGAAGTTTCTAATGAACTTTCTATAAAAACTAGCCAAACGATGGAAAGATCTCACTTCGGTAGCAGTTCTTGGGGTAGGCCATTCCAGAATAGCCTTCACCTTCTCTGGGTCCATCTTGAGACCTTCTGTTGAGACAAAAAACCCCAAGCACACTAACTCCCTCTTCATAAAAGTGCACTTCTTCATATTAATCAACAGTTTCTCTTCTCTTAACTTCTCAAAGGCTCTCTAAATATGCATTAGATGCTCATCCAACGTCTTACTAAAAATCAAAATATTATCTAAATACACAATAACAAAACTTCCCATAAATTCTTTTAGTACCTCGTTCATGAGCTGCATGAATGTGCTCGGTGCATTGGTTAGCCCAAAAAGCATGACTAACCACTTGTACAGGCCCTCTTTGGTCTTGAAGGCAGTCTTCCATTCATCTCCCTCTCGAATTCAGATCTGGTGATATCCACTCTTCAGATCAATCTTTGTGAAGTACTGAGCTCCACTCAAATAGTCCATCAGGTCATCCATCCTTAAGTGTGGGAAATCAGGACTTAATTGTTATCTTGTTTATGGCTCCTGAATCAGACACATCCCTCCACTCCCCATCCTTCTTTGGTGCTAGTATTATGGTATCGTGACATGGACTCAAACTCTCTCAGATCAAACCCTTTTCAACAACTCTTGAACTTGTTTGTTCAACTCCTCATTTTCTACTGGAGTCATTCTATGAACTGCCTTATTTGGCAAACTAGCTCTAGGAATCAAGTCAATCTAATGACTAATCTTCCTTATTGGTGGTAAACCCTCAGGTACATTATCAGAAAAAATATCCTGAAACTCATCCAACATCCCAAAAACTTCTTCTGGAACCTTCTCACTATCCTCCTTACTCACTCTAGGAATCAATGCATAACACACACACACTCATGCTTCATACCTTCTAAAAAATTTCTTCCATCTACATAACAAATTCTAGCACTACTGCATACCTTTTCTTCAGTCTCCTTCAGGGGTTTCAACTTGTGATAAACCCCATCCTTTGTCAAGGAATAAGTGTTTGCATGGCCATCATGTATAGCTCGCCTATCGAACTGCCACGGCCTCCCCATAAACATGTGACATGCATCCATGGGGATGATATCATAGAGTACCTCATCATGGTAGCTCCCGATTTTGAATTTTACTAGGCACTACTCATTGACAAAAACTTTGTGGTCTTTCTACAACCGTGCATCCGATAAGGATGCGGGTGCCTTTCCTCTTTAGCCTTCAACCCCTTTGTGACCATCTCCTAACACTGTGACATCGGGCAATTCCCATCACAATAATGATATTCTCACAACATTTTCTTCACACTTGCACCTTTGTGCAAAATAGGATTCTTTTCCTCTATTCTAGTCTCCTTTTGCCTTAGTCACCAAGGCTCTCCTAATCACTAGGGCCTTTCAACATCATCCTCAATGTTTAGATTGGGCTCCTATCTCAGATAAGAACTCCCTTCCATGACCTTTCTAGCCTTTTGTCTCCGCCTCTCTTCCTTGGTGTTGTGGATGCCATTCATAGGCTCGATGCCCTCTTCACCACACTAGAAACACATTCCTTTGAAACCACCTCTTCCAAATCCTTGTCCATATCTCCCTCATCCTCTACCTCTTTGATCACCACTGTTTTGATGACAAGGGCGGTAGAAGTTGTCATTCCTTCGGCTTCAGCTAGTACCCACATCTTCACTTTTCTTTTCATCATCATTTCAGCCTTCCCCTGGCTGGTCTTCCAACGCCTTCCACTTTGACTTCCTCATCCTTTTTGCCTGCCATCAAATCTTTTTTTCAGCTCCTCTTCCACCTTCAAAGAAAATTGATACACATCCTCAATAGTGGTCATTCAGACTAGGCTTAACTCCTCCTGAATGCTCGGTCGTAACCCATTAAGATATCGGGCTACCTTCTCCTTATTGGCCTCTATGTGACCCATTCTGATGATTATCTTGTGAAAATCTTCAGTATATTCTCCTTCAGCCGACTGCCTCTTGCTTCAACTCCTTACAATTTCTTCTAACAAATCTAACTTGTAGTCCACTGTATGAACTACTTCTTCTACCAAGGAGATCCCATCTCGTGATATTTCCTTTTCTCTTCGATTTCTTTCCAACGATTCCTTTCCACCAAATATCGCATGGCCCTTTTAGCTCATTTTTGCAAACTTAAACTCGATCCGGGTCCTTCTATTCTCATACTAAAATATCTTTCTAGCTATCCTACCACCCAACCCCTTCCGTGTTCGGGATTCTAATAACCGGGGACTTCGCTTCTAGGTCTTTTTTCCATTCTTCTAAATGGCCCTATTATCCTGATTTGGTCTTGATCAATTGTTTTTCTCTTCCTCTTCTACATTTGAACTCTTTCTTCTTCCTCTCTCATCCTCACTTTCCTCCTCGTGTTTAACCTCTTGTCAACTCCGCTTCTTGTAACGCTGGGCCAATGTGTTCTGAGGGCCGGCCAAGCAGCATCTCTTTTCCACCAAAGATTTCTGCCACCTCAACCACTGCACCACTCATGCCTACTGTGCATCACTTTGGAGGCATCTTTCTTGACCTTTGACTCCACAACCATTAGCCTCGCTGTGTGAACTGGGCCACAATCAAGGACCAGTCTTACATGCTCAAGAAAACCCGCTCTGATACCACTTGATGAGAGGGCAGCCCAAGACTTAGAAAATAACCCACAAACAATAGAATAATTTTATTATTCAGAAAATGGAGCTTCTTACATGCAGAGGATCTCAAATCCCCAAGTTCTACAACACATGCAAGTTACAGAAAGCTACAGAATCACCCTTTTGCAAAATGCGAGCTTGTCCCCAGAAAGTTACCCAAATATTAGAAACCCGCCCATAAATAGAGCTCCTCTTTAGTTTGGAGCCAAAACAACATTCAAATTTTAGTTTAGGTGGTTTGGTGCCAAAAAATTACAACTTGAAGTTCAAATTTCAAAAGAACATTTGCAATTGTATCTTCTAGAAAGTGTGTCAACTTCCCAGGGCCATAACTTTTGATCCAGGACTTCGATTCGCACACCGTTTGAACTGTTGGAAAGGTCTCGAAGTCAATAATGTGCTTGAAATTTGTTACGCCAATTTTTCCAAGTTTTGGGGCCGATATAGGAACTCTAAGTGCTTCAAATCTAACTCAGAAGATTTTCAGGTGCAAATCTGGGAAACTAAAACTACAATATCTTTCAACCCAAGAATAGAAAATAAAAACCATAAATTGGAAATTTCATTATGACGAAAAGGGTATCCAAAAATGTAAAAACATCTAAAAACTAAGAAACTTGAAATTTAACTATTTTTGGGTGATGCAAGATTGCCCTTACACCATTGGATGCTCCTGCATCACCATCACACGCTGAAACATTGCTCCAGCATTGGATAAGCCAAAAGGCATATTCTTATAGGCCATTTTCCCCCACTTGGTGGTAAATGTTGTCTTGAATTGATCTTGTTTAACAAAAATCTGGTTGTAACCTGAGTAACCATCTAGCAAAGAAAATATGTCAGAACCATAAACTACCTGCATAATTTGCTCCATGGAAGGGAGTGGTTAATGGTTTTTCAATGATGCTTTATTTAAATCTCAGAAATCGACACATAATCTGATTTCCCCACTTTTCTTCCTGACTGGTACTAAATTTGACACCCAAGAGGTATGCTTAATAGGAAAAATAATACCACTCTCAACTAATTTATTCAATTCATCCTTCATAAGATGTTCTAGTTTAGGGTTAAGCGGTCTCTGTTTTTGCCTTACTGGTTTCGCACCAAGTTCCAATTCAATAGTATGTTGGGCTAGTTCTGGGTTAAAACCTCTCAAATCTTTGTACTCCCAAGCAAAAACATCACTAATTTTTTGGCATAACAGAATAAATTCTTGTTGTTCCTCCTTATTACATACCTTTCCCAGCTTGAGAAGCTTTCCTATGAAGATTTCAATGGCTACATAATGTTCTTCTTTAACGATCAAGCCACACATGTCTTTCCATGCTTGGTCATCTGAATTGAACACAGATTCCAAGGTCACCAATCCTTTTGGTAGCTTATTGGTCTTCAACTGCACAATTTGGTCGTCATATTGCTGCAGCCATTTCTGTTGCTTTCCATCTGCAAACACAACTTCAGCAATTAAAAAAAATTACAATTTTCTCGTCGTTGTCAAAAACTTGCTAGCTCACATTATTGTTCAGTACAGAAGGTCTGACCACTATTTTTACATATTGACATGCCTCTACTTTATGAATCTCATTAGGAATATCACACTGGGCTCCTATGGTAGCAAGCCTATCAGCATGCTTATTTTCATTTCTAGGAATTGAAACAATATTAAAAGCATCAAAATTTTCCATCAAATCCCATACACGATGCTTATATTTCTTAAGAAAATCATTCTTGGCAACATTTAAGTTTCTGATATGTTTTATAATTAGTTCTGAATCACCATAAACTTGCAAGCGTTTAATACCTCTTTTGCTGGCCCATTCGAGGCCATGCACCAACGCTTCATACTCAGCTGTATTATTCGAACAGCTGAAAGCAAATCTGCAGGCTGAAAAGTATTTATCTCCCTCTAGTGAAATCAACATAGCCCCACCTCCAGCACCAATACTGCTTCTCGAACCATCAAAGTAAAACTTCCAAAGCTCATTTCCTGTTTCTACAGATGGTTCCTCCTCTTTACAATCAAGTTCTCGAATCATATAGACTTCTAATCCTATCTCATCTGTGTGTTGAAAAGGATCAAGCTCGTGATCTTCGGATGCCCATTCATCTAGATTGGTATTGTCTATATGGGTGCTACAGTCTAAGGTCATGGTTTTCTCCTCCAGTGCAGAGGTGGCGTAGAGGTTAGCGTTTATAGGGTTGGTGAATATGGTTTGATATGGTCTTTCATGAGAGGATCAGACTTTATGGTCACTTTCGTACCATACCTTGTTCTAAAAAAAAAATGAGACCAATTAAAAGATAAAAACCCACCCAACTTGGCTGTAAAATCCCTTGAGAGACAAATGGAAAAGTGTGGTGGCAAGTCAATGACATGTATATCCTGATGAATAGCAAAATTTTGGGATGTGTGCAAAGTAAGAGCCAAATCTTAGATAATACCGGCAATTTTAACAGCAGAACCATCTAATTGCACTATTCCTTTCTGAGGATTAGGCTCGTAAATAAGACAACTTATCGGCTAAACTCTTAGGCATGACTGAACTACTGGCACTAGAATCAACCATACAATTATGAATGATTTTATCGCCAATAATCAAACTTAAGTAGAAGGGGGGAGGTTTTCCTCTTTAGTTTTTTGCTCATTTCTATCCTCCAAATCATTAGCAAGCACAACCTTTGCAACTCCTTGATTAGCGTTGTTAGAAATAGACAACTCAGCTAAAGCTTCCTATAGTAAACCTTTTTGCCCTAGAAGGTGTAAAGCATCTAATACTGACATACTGACAGTGGTTTTCTTGAGATGCTCAACAATATTAAACGATGAAGAATTTACCTTCTGCTGGTTTTTTGTGACAGCAACATCATTTTTCCTCTACAAAGGCTGAGAATACATTCTTGGATGCTCCTTGCTAGGTATCTCTTGGCCTCTTTATAGAATCTGCATTTTAGGTTGTGTTGCAGCGTTAACATTTGATGAAAACGGGCTGCTTATTGTTTCTGGGTTGTTGCTGTGAATTTCCAGCTTATTTTCTTGAATCCATAGCCCTCTTTTTTGATCTAGTATTAGCCGAAATGGGAGAATTTTGTTGATCTTGGCTGTTCACGCCATAGAATTCAAAGCTCTGCCAGTTCGGCAAGGCAACTTCCACATTATCTTGTTGTTCTTGATTCTGATCTGCAATATTTTTTGAACTAGCATAGTTGTTTTGGACCATTAAAGCCTGATTTTTCATACCATTAGCGCACGCCGATTGTTTATGGGGTTGATTGCATGGATAACACCAGTCTCAATCCTGGGCAACATTATTTTGGGGCACAAGTTCCTTTGATGAACTGGCTGCGTTTGGATTGTATGGCTAGAATGGCCTAGGGTTAAACTTCCTTCTTTGGGCTTAGTAATCATTCTAAAAAGCAGACCTATTTGGCTGGTTCTACTGATAAGTTGCTTGATAAGGCTTATTTTCATGACCTACTTGCTTCTTTATGCTCACAATATCATTTTCAAAGGTCTTGAGTATACTTTTAATCTCTTGAAATTCTTGGTTAGGAGCTGGAACAACAACTTCTTGGGCTGTGTTATGATAGCCTATTGTTGGAACAGGCAGGATAACAGCTAAGGGAGGTATAGTAGTAGGGGTAGGTGGTTGTATTTCTAGAAACAAAGGCATAAGAGGTCTAGAAGCTATGTCTCCAGCTTGGATGAGACAGTTCTCAGCTCTAATGGCTATGTCATAGGCGTTAGGGAGTGTAAGCCCACCCATGGATTGAGTCATGACTAAAATCTTACTATTCAAAGCTTTTAAGTAAAACAAAAAAGCATGTGCTGGTAAAGGTTTTACCGTTGTAGGAATCTTGTCCTAGGTTCTCTGAAATCGATAGTTGAAATTGGCCAAGTGCTCGTGTGGCACCCTCTGAATGGTGCTCAACTGCTCTAACAAAGATAGATTGTCAGATTTATTAGCAAAATGTTGATATAAATCATTACGTAACGCATCCCATGTCACGATTGAATTGGTTGCAAGACCTCTGAACCATTGTAATGCCTTCCCTTTAAGCGACGCAGCCAACAGTCTTAACGCGACATTATCTTGTGTGATGTTGTGAACTAAGCATAAGGTGGCTACGTCATGAATATGCTCAACCGATGTAGTGAGGTCCTCCCCAGTGAAATATGGCAAACTTCTAAGGGCTACAACTAGGATGTCATCATGTTGAACATTGTTTAATGGACTGCCTCCATTGAAAGGTGCAAACGGGTGCCACCTTGGTGTTGCCATTGGCGGTGCTTGTGATATCAGAACCGGTACTCCTGGTGACAAAACCAAGGAACTAAAAATTAGAGGTGTTGACTTTGATCTTGCAGGTGTCTCAAAGAGCCTCCTTGTTGTTCTGCTTCTTCATTGTGGGGACAGCTCTCAATATTTGAAGGGTACTGTACTTGATCTAGTCTGTAATTTTCTCATGTGTAGGCTATACTAGCATGCAAAAATTAGAATCAAAGTCACCGAGTATATTGAAATGAGCCTCCAAAAGGCTGGAAAATCTATTGCATACACCAAACAACAAATTAAAAACACTAAAATTTCTCTGAAATAGCTTTCAGAGTCCCACCGGGCATGCCAAAAACTGTTATCAATTAGATTTGCACCCTACTGAATACAAGATTCGCAAATCTAATGAAACATGGAAGCCTTCTTCAGATGTGGGTGATCTGAACGAAGAAAGAATCTCCAGAGTGAGTTGGTTCTCTGAATGATGGATCCTATTCTAAGTATTTTCTAGGAAAATGGGTAGAAGGATGAACTTAAATTAAAACTTAAATCTAACTGGTATTTCACTAGAAGTTATGAGATTCAATCACTGATACCCACAACAGCTTTCCTATCACAATAAATCTCATAATCGCACTGGCACATACTTCCATCAGTAATTTGCATGAAGATTTATGGACAAAATACAACAAACAACCTAAAACTATGCAATTCTGAAACACAACTTACAACAACAAGATATAAAAGGATTCTGATTTGAACCACAAGGACATCAAATTGCTATTATAAAATGAGACAAAAATGAGAAGGAGAACTTTGTTGCTTTATTAAAACTGAAAGAGTGTTCTTGTCTGAACTAAGTACAACTGAGTTTACAAGCTCAAATAGCTGAGAGCAAGAAATTGTCCACTGAACTGATAAGAAGAGAAGAAAACTAGGTTTCCTCAAAATATAATCACTAGAAACCCTAATCTGAGCTCACAAGAAAAGCTCAAGGAAAAGGCCTCAAACTATCTCAAAAGATTGCATAAAAGAAGGAAAAACATACTGTTTCCATGATCATACTGAAAAGCCTCTAAAAAAAATCTAAATCTGCTATAAAATCTGGAAAAACACCTTATCTCTCCAAGAGGAAACTTAAATCCGACCCTAGGCAGAAAAGTAAACACTAATCCGCTAAAAATAGCAAGAAAACATAAAACAATTTATAAATTATTGCTTTATGCATCTGCTTTGAAGGGTTTGCAGATTTTACAGTTGTTTTATTTTTGCAATTAAAGATTGCTAAATCTTTTGCAAAAAAACAACCACCTTATTTCTCCATTAAAATCTTGATTTTTCTTTAAAAAAATCATAAAACATACTAGGAAATATTGTTCTCTCAATACTTTAATTGATTTCCTAAAAATCAATTGAAAAATAAAGCAAAATTATCTTCAATTTTATGGATTTCTCACTAGGGTATTTTAAATCTCCAATATCACTAAGGCATGAACAAATACCCCAAGGAAAAAAATAAAAGATATCTTACCTAAGCCTAGACTCATAAAATATTTGATGAATCAAGCCTAAAGACTTAGATAAATATCACCACATGAAGATTAAAAGGCAAATCGGCCTAGGGCGTTGATTTAATTTTGATTAAAATGCAAAACTCCTAAATTTGAATCTCTCCACTATTGTATAGTCAAATGGGAATATTCAAGACAATCATAATGTTCGACCTAAACTCGAATTAGAGCAAGAGACAAAAACAAGTCAAACCCTAAAAATCACTTCATTTGCAATCATCACTCCTGAAGACTTTGGTCTCTGCCTGAAAGGATGGCGCTGCCATGAGTAACCTAAGTCTGTAGCTCGTGTTCTTAAGAATCTTCACCTTTGTCTTCAAATGGTCGAATTCTTAACTAGTTAACCTTAATTTTTTATATTATTGTGGCTTTTCCACCTTTTTTTGAAAAGCAAGAATGGTCATTAAGGTCGCGGCCGTAACATAGTTCTAATACTTTTTACTTTCTATGCTTATTTTTCTATCTGGGTTTTTTTGTATTTGTTGGCCACCATATACGAGCTCGCACTGGGTGTTTTGCTTGGGGTTTTAAACTTTGTAGAGCTCTAGCTGCGGCTTCTTTGTTCTCCCAAAGGCATGAACTAGTAATCTCTCATTATTCTACCCTATTGGGATTTCTCTTCAAAGCAGAAAGCTTATAAAAGCCTTATATCTTTATGGATTATCAATTTCTATTTATAATTTTTTGGCCATTACAAAGGCAGTGCCATATGTATATACTTACCATAAGCTTTGAAAGCATTTAGAGCTCGACCCATCAAAGTATTTAAAAATATTTGCATTCTGAAACACAAGATTGATGTGGGCATTCGTTGCTTTGATGAAAATGCATTTACCTTGTCATCTGGTTAAAACCCTCACATGGGTACTTGTAAACATGAGGAAAACGTGCTTCTAAGACAAGAAGGTGATGTGGACATTCGTTGTTTTGAAGAAATCATATTTCTCTTTTGATTTTTCCTCCTGTGGAGCTCGACCATCATGACTTCCTTTTACTTCTTGTTGTCTCATATCAAATCTACAATTTTTTGTGTCTACTTTAACTCCACCATATGAATTTTTGTATTTTCTGAGAATACGTATTTACCTAATATATAGCTTGACACATTACAATATTCTACCTTCCTTTGAAGCTTTTGTTAAAATACCTTTATGAATGAATGATATACTGCATTCTTTTGTTCCTATGTTGAAAACCCCATAGGGGTAAGCTAGAAATTGAACTATCTTCTTTTAAAACCAAAACCCCAAGATGGCTATTCTAAAAAAAATGAAGAAAAATCTATTCATTTTGATTACTTGAAAAAACTGGGCTCCTTTTGGCATTCGAATTCTTCAATTTTCATTATATTGGTATTTTTAATTTGTAAAAATAATGTGCCTTTGAATGTATCTTTAGCTATATTCCAACTCATCTTCTTTCTATAGAAAATTCCCATGTGTTTCTTTTCATTACTATTGAAAACCCTCATTCGAGTATAAGAGATTCTAGAAATGTATCCTTGTTTTATTTTCAATTGCCATTATATTGTTGTTCTCTTTACACATAAATTATTTAATTTAAATTTGAGCATTATTCCTTTTCTCTAATTTCTTATTCAGTCACAATCTTCAGGAATAAACCCTAAATCCCCACTCCAACATTTTCTACAACCTCTGCTTATCCTGGAAATATCTTTATGTATTTAAATCTATGTCAAATGTGTCCACATTTCTTGTCTGATACTTGAAACTCTTTGAAGATATAGTTTGGTAACATGAGAGAACGATTCCCCCAAGTAGTGTATCATGATTGTTTACTTTCAAATAATAGTAATACATCAACTCTGTTTAAAGCAATCATTTGCACTTTTCAGCCATAATGAAATTGGTTGTCTTTGTTGTATTGACTCTTGTATCCTTTCATTCTGATGAGAAATTTGGAACTCCTTTACATGACTCCATGCTTGACTGTCTTTTAAAAGTCTGCTTCTCTACCTAGAACTCTTCATGCATTTTCTTTCTTGATGAATATGATGATCACAATCTCTATCTCAGCCCACTTGTAATGAATAAGGGGTAGTATGCCGAGCTCTACCCTTGTGGGAGACCATTTTCCTCTACATGCTCAGTCTTCAAATGATAATCAACTTCATGATTTTCCCTATACCTACACAAAGAAGCAAACGATGTTAGCATAAAAAATAATATATAATGATCATGTTGATTTTTCTCTTTCAGCTCACGTTTTGCACTTTTTGTTGATTGTTTCAGTGCATGATTAGTAGCAGACTGCATTATTTTTGATGGATCATATAGGTATATTCATAATCAGAGCCTCTGACATCCCTCTCTTCCTTCCTACAGGTCAACGGAACTTGGAGAAGACAAAAGGTGCACCACTTCAGCATCGACCATCAACCCATCAGGCAATGATGATTATGTTGTTACTTATGTGATTTCTTCTTTTAATGCATCTTCCATAATGTAGTGTGATACTAGTGATGCACTGTAACAGTTACATCCACGGGTTGTGTGGATATTTGATTTCAATCCTTTTTCTTTTCATTTTGAAAAGAAAAATGCATCTCAATGCAAATGTTGTATTATCATTTGAATTCTCGCAATCAAATGAAGCTCTGTAAATATGAATTTTTTCATTAAATAAATGAAAGCATTTGAAATTCTTTATTGTTTAATGTTCAATCCTGTCTTCATTTGATTGTAAAATGTTGAATAGAAACTTCTGAAATTTTGTTTCTTCATTTGAATGTAAAGCTGTCATGTGATGAATAAAGAACCAAGTGCAAACAACACTTAAAAACAATGCAGAAATAATTGTAACTTCACTTTAAGATATAACAATATTCAGCCAGCTCCACCAATTGAGTTGTAGCAAAAAATTGGTAACTTTTTGGCAATTTCTGCCAAATGCTTTCTTGCTAAGCATAGATCAGTTGCCTTAAAGCACTCCATTGGGCATAGAGTCAAATATGCCCCTTTCTTGAAAATCAAAAATTCAAACAACAACACTCCAAACAGCAACAAAAGAAAACAAAACTGAACTGAAAGTAAACTAACAGGCCCTGATGGCCAATAGAACATGCGCAGCAGTGCTTAGGGAAAGTAAAACTACTAAAATTAAATGTGTGGAACGCACTTATTTTCAATACTACTCTACTTGTATTCAAGATAGAACTTATCTCAGAGGAAATGCTTGAGGTGGATCCCATTAACTGGGATAGACAACAACTCACCAGTCAACTTGGAAAGATGGAATGTGTTGTGTTCCTTATACTCTATGATCATATAAGGCTTGTCCCAAATTGCATCAAACTTGGAATGTCGTCCAGGTCTTCTTTTAAATTCATTCCACTTGAAAACTAGATCCCCAACAATGAACTTATGTGATCGTGCCCTCTTATCAAAAGAGCTCTTCATCTAAGCTTGATGTATCTCCAGCTATCTTAGAGCTTCTTTTCTAGTTTCCTCCAGCTCCACTAGTTGTGCAAATCTCACCTCAAGAGGTTGTTTATTCAGCAATTACAATTCCATAACATAACTTAAAGTTGGAAAATCAATGGGAATAGGTAACTTAGCTTCTTTACCATAAGTTAGAACAAAAGGTGAACAACTAGTGGCCCTTTTAGGGGTTATTTTGTCATCCTAAAGGGCTAATTTAAGCTTTTCATGCCATGTTTGTTGATTATCTTCTACAGTCTTCTTGATTATCTGAATCAGATTCTTGTTTGTAGATTTCGCCTGACCATTGCCCTGCGGATAATAATTGGAAGACGTGTTCAAAAAAATATTATTTCTAATTGACCAGTTAGAGATCCTAAAACCAATAAAATCCAAACCATTGTTAGAAATGATGGAGTCTGGGACAGCAAATCTTTATACGAGATCTTGATAAAAATTAAGTAAAGGAGTCTCGTTGGCTTCTTTCAAAGCAATAGCTTCGGTCCATTTTGTAAAATAATTTTTGGCAATAAGAATCTACTTATGACCCGCGCTTGAAGGCGGATTGATAGGACCAATAAAGTCTAAGCCCCACTTAGCAAAGGGTTGTTCTACCTGAATGGGATTCAAGGGAAAGGCTGCAAGCCTCTATTTTCCAAAAAATAAAGCACATTTTTCACATTTTATGACCCAAGCAATAGCATCTTTAAACAGATCTGGCCAGTAATAACCAACTTGCATAATTTTTAGAGTTGTTGTTCTTGCAGAAAAATGGCCTCCTGAAGGTCCATAATGAAACTCTGCTAAAAGTTTTTCAACTTGATCAAGCTGAATACAACGCAATAAAACACCTTGGAAATCTCTCCTATAAATAATACTATCAATGATTGCATAAGGAATGGCTTGTAATTTTTAATTCCTTTTTTTTTCTTTGTCTAAGCCTTTGGGGCACTCACAAATTTTCTAATAATGCATCATCTATTGTAACCAAGTAGCAGGAAATGCTGGAACAACATCTACATCCTCATTGTTTAGCACTGTATCTATATTTGTAGCTTCTTTTAAGTTATTGTCTTCATTTCCAGCAATCTGTTCACACAAACCCTTGCCTCTAACGAGCTTGGTTACCTTTATATCAACATTAAATTCGATTACTTTGGTAATCCATCTAGCACGCTTATCATTTATATCTTTGTTAAGTAAAAACTCCTTAACAGTTGAATGAGAAACCAGCAAATGAATCTTTTCGTTGGATAGCATATGCCTGAATTTCTTTAGACTTCTCACAACAACAAAAACATGGTTCTCGACAAAAGAATATTTTACCTCGTAATCATGCAATTCCTGGGTGAAAAATGCTATAGGCTGCTCTAATCCTTCATCGTTTCACTAGCATAACATAGCTGAAACTGTATCTACTCCTCCAAAGGCATTCAGGGTGAATTCCTTGTCAAAGTTTGGATTGATGAGAGGAGGAGTAGCTGCAAGGGCCTCCTTAATCTACTCAAAGCTCCTCTTACCTTCCTTGGTCCTGTTATCTCCTGGATTTGCACCCTACATAATGTAAAATTCGACAATCCAGTGTAACATGGGAAGACCTCCAAAGATGTGGGTTTCTTATAAGCAGAGGTCAACCTACGGAGAAGGTCAACTTCCTTTGGTGTCACCTAAACTAATGATTCTATAAAGGGAAAGGGAGAAGGAGTACATAAATTGAAACTAAACTAAGGTGATACACCGAATGTTACTTGGATTTGAAACTAGACCTCATACACTTGCTTTCAATGATTGAAGATAAATTTGCACAACTCACTTCCGCATATATTTTTGCAAAAGTGTTTCACAAACAGGTCTTGGTGCTAAGATTCCTAGAAGGAAAGTTAATTTCACATCTAGAATTCATTACATCTTTTTGACATAATTTGTGACATGCAAAAACATGCTTTCTGCACAAAGGTTCTAAAATCAGAGACAAAGCTCGAAGGAAGTGAACATTTACCTCACTAAAAGCTCGATCAATCAGCTGACTGAACACAAAAATGCAAAGAGAAAGTAGGCAAGAGCTTCAAATCAATAATAATCAAGGTCTTTTCTGAATTTCATCTCCAAAACTGAGTTACAAGAGATTTCTAATCTAAGAGAGGACTGGAAAAGTCACAGAGTTTAGAAAAAGCATAAGCAAAACTCCTTACAAAGAGGCAAAAAATGCCTTATATACAAAAGTGTGGTCGGCCCCTCTAGGGCTTACAAAAATATCAGTCTCAGAAAGATCTGCCTTTAGATATTTTCAAAAGGAGTTAATGCTATGTTTGATTGAATCCCTGTTGTCCATGTCGGTGTGAAAGATCGCCTTTAGGGGAATCCCTCTTGATCTTTCTACAACCACCGCATTCACTTCTGTTCCTCGTGTCAATCTTTGAATTCCCCCTAGTCGAGCTACTTTGAATGCTCTTGAGCTCAGAACAGATACATGTTTCCTTTCATTATGTTAATTCTCCTCTTCCTGATCAAACTGCCATGACTCGCCTTTACCTTCTTCTGATTGGCTAGGCATACGCCACATAGATTCTTCGGGTGGTCAAAAGCTCCTCCTATAGAATCGCATGTCGGTGAGACACTAATCGTGTCTCCCCGATGCGATTATATCTTTCTGTAACTATCGGCATAGCTTGAAACCATCAATGAGAGTTCATAGCGAGCCCAACTTCTTTCCCCAAGCACAACATTCCTTTCAGCATGACTCCCATCAGTCGGGAAGACTTTGTGGCGATACCCCCTCTCTTTGGCTCAGAGCTCCTATCGGCAAGAGTCCACCCTGTCGATGAGACCTCATGTCGATCTCCTCCAACTCTTGGCAAGGCCCCTTTGTTGTCTTCGATGTGACCTTCATCCTTTTGCAAGACATTATGCCAAAGGCAATATCCTTTACTGAGCTCCATTTCTTTCGGTGGGGTCCCCTTTCCATCAGTGAGACATCTCCTAATCGCCAAGACCTTGTGGTGATGAAATCTTGCTTTCCTGATGTCGTTTCGTTCATTGAGACTCTGATGGATCAGCAAGACTCATGCCGATATTACCTCATGTCAGTGAGACATCCTTCCTTCACTGAGACATTTTTATGAACTATGAACACTCGGATGACTTCCTTTCTTTCGGCCTAACTTTCGCTGGTCAGGAAGACATCTTTCTAAGCTCCAAATGTTATGCCGAAGGCTTCCTTTGTCGGCAGGACCTTTTCGGGTGGGTGAGAAGTTTTTTCGAGCCCCTAAATCTTTCAGCGATCTTGTTCAAGTCGGCAAGACTTTTTGCATCGTTGAGACCTTATGCTGAAAGCCAAATCCTTCAGCGAGCTCTTTTTCCTATCGGGGAGACATCTTTATATCAGCAAAACCTTTTGCCGATGTCAAACCTTCTCGGCGAGGTCTTTTTGTTGTCAACGAGACTCCTGTCGAAAGCAAAAAACATATCAAGGCCCCCCTTTTATCTTTCGGCAATGATTTTACTTTCTCTTCAGTCAGGGAGACAAGCTTCATTCGCCGAGACCCTTTGGTGAATCTACTTTCTTTTGCCGAGCGCAACCTTTCGGCAAGACCTTATGTCAAACTCTCATCCTGTCACCGAGACACCCTCCTATTGGCCAGACCTCATCCCAATGGCGAGACGTTATGCCGAATACGACCCCTCGGCTAGGCCCCTTTGTTTTCTTCGGTGTGACCTTCATCCTTCGGAAAGACATTTTGCCGAAGGCAATATCCTTTGCTGAGACCCGTGCTTGTCACCGAGATATCTCAGTGAACTCTTTTTCGCCAAGTTGCTCACTGGTCAATGAGACATCCTTATATCAGCAAGATCTTTTGCCGATGTCAAACTTTCTCGACGAAGTCGTTGTTGTCGACGAGACTCCTGTCGAAGGAAAACACATATTGAGGCCTCCTTTTATCCTTCGACGAGACCAAAAGCAGTCGGTGAGACATCATGTCGAAGGCGCTTTGCTTTGGCGAGGGCTTATTTCAGTCGGCATGACTTTTCTTTATCGCCAAGACATCCTAGCGAACTCAATCTCCTGCACCGATAGCCTTCCTATCGAGGAGACCTTTGGACTTCGGCGAGACCCTACACTGAAGCTCACTTGCTTTTCCAATGCTACCTCCTTTTTCACCGAGACCCGTGCTTGTCTCTGAGACGATGATTGATGTCTTGCCGATAGGAACCTGCAGGTGAATTCCACTCACCGTGACATTCCCAAGGTCTTGCCAATAGACAACACATAAGCATATTTAACCAAATGCATTATGGGTCGAGGAGACCTTGATAATCTCATGCCAATAGAATCCCAATGTGAAACATTCAGACTTGATGGAACCCCTGCTAGTCAGCAAGACATCTGGAAGGTCTTGTCGACTTTCTCCTTAGAAGATTTTCATGCCGAGCTTGAACAAGGTAGGCTTCCAAGCTGAGTCCCCTGTAACCTAGCATCAGATTCATGACTTTTTCCCTTGTACGAATGCTCCATTTGGCCTTCTCGAACCTCTGTCACATGATTTATCCTACCTGATTGAGCCCGTGGGTGAAAATTAGGTAACATTTATGGTGACCTTTGCTGGATGTTTGCCTGCTAAACATGGAAAAATAGTAGCCTAGGCCTATCCATTAGGCATGGAGTCATTGGGAAATTTGAGGAACGAACTTGAGAGCAGCCTTGTACATGAATATAGCTCATTGTAACTCGAGGAATAGATCACTTAGATAATTATTGAAAATAGGCAAAAACTGTTGAAAGGAAACTACTTATTTGTGTTGGAACAACACTTAGGGAATCAAAACTGCATCTAAACCTACCCTATACTAACCAATGAGAAATTGATCAAACAAACCCATTGACAGGTTGGGTAAAATAACTTCCCTTTCTAAAAAAATTACAATGTTTTCCACGCTAGAGAACAACTAAGGAGAAATGAAGCATGCATGACAATTCAACAGATGGTTGCAAGATCTCTGGCAGAACATATTTAGGCTTAATAACCTTTTCATATGGAATGTAAACATTCTCGTTTTGAGGTGGAAAGGTGACTTGAGTGCGCTCCTCCTGAGCAGTACCCTCATGCTTGGGTGCAAGATTCGTCCTTGGTGTTGTATTGGATTCCATCTGAGCTAGGTATCTTATTGGATAGCCTTTGGTAAGGGCAAAGATTGCACTTCCTTTGATCTCTTGCTCATGAACTGCCATTTTATCACCTTGCTAGCTGGAAAGGTATAGCCCCTATGGCTGACTTGATGGAAGAGTAGTAGCCTCCTCAATATGCTCATGCTTTCCCAACTGGACACCCATTTCTTCAACAGAGAACAAAGAGATAGCTTCCTCCATCACATCTTCAATCAACGCATCAGTCTCAAGCTCTTTTATGCACCAGAATGGAAGCTGCTTACAATTCTCATCATCACTAGAAGAGTTACATTCTAATTCAGGCTTGTCTTTGTTAATGCAAGGAGACAACAATTCAAGTGGTGATAAAGTCTCACGTTCCTCTGTACAATGGAATGGAAGCTCCTCCAACTAGTTATGACTTTGCAAATCAGGCTCATTAGGCTCCTCCTGTTGTTTCAGCATTTGTTCAAGCTGTTACTCCAGATCATCATGGCCATCAGCCTTTTTTTACTCTTTTCCATCCAATGTTGAACAAAACTGCTAAATTATATCAATGTACACTTCTTCATATAGCTCAGCATCAACTTTCTCAAGCATAACATGCCCTTCTTTTACCTCCTAGATGCCAGAGCATGATTTCATTTGTATGATAGAAAAAGGAAACTCACAAGGTGACTGAGATGGGACCTTCCAATGTGGAATCATGAGGGTAGAAGACTTATTGATAGGCTCACTAAAGAGCTTGGAAGGCTTCCCTGGTTTAAAGTTAGGAAACCTATATTTGGAAGCCTCCTCTTCTATCGAATGATTCAACATTACAGGAGGGGGTGAGCTGAAACTAGGAATGGAAAGGGCCACCTGTGTCTCATACCTTTGTTCTTGATAATCTAAATAAGCCTGATGACCTTGTACCTAAGCAAATAAGAATTTCATTTGCTCCTCTTTGGCTGCTATCTCTCTCTCAAGATCTTCCACTTGACATCCCAACTCTTGCTATTGTGAAATAAGCTTTCTCTATTTCTTGACATCGACCAACATGCCATACATGTAGGAGAACACCTTACTGACATCATTAATCTACATATGTTCAAACCTCTGGCGCAAAGCCCACAACACACGATCAAACTATTGGAGCAGGTCCATTATAGTTTGGAAAGGATGCTTTAAAGGTTGATTATATAAATAATCATATTGGTTAACCTCAGAAACCTCCTCTTGGGGTTGATTTTGATCAAATATTGGTCGACATAAAGGTTGACCAAGAGTGGGAGGGTGGGAAACATGATGAAAATAGTGGTGATCTACTGATACTGGGTCATTTGACACAAAAATAGTAGGATGTTCTATATAGTGTGGCTGATGAGAGGACATATACACATGACTCTCATGGAATGGAGGTGAAAATTCATTATATTGTTGATAACTAGACATTGCAAGGTAAAATATGAAGCATAAGCAAGTCTAGATAGCAAACCTCCTTAACTGTAGGTACCTGGGTTGCTGAAACCAGTTGATGTTAACTTGGAGTTGCCATGGTGTTATCCGCGCTGCCCCAAAAGGCTGATATTGTTGAGAAAAACACCAGATTTCTCAATAAGTTTTGAATTCCTTAATGATGCACTGGTACATGGAGTCACCATGATATGTTGATGTTAACCTTTGAAAGGCCTGAATCTTACTAGTTGCATATCAAAAACCAATAATAGACATGTAATTTTCAAACTGTCTGTTCGAGAGTCCCACCGGGCGTGCCAAAACTATTCTCCTAGATTTTCACCCTACATAATGTAAAATTTGACAATCCAATGTAACAAGGGAAGACCTCCAAAGATGTGGGTTTCTTGTAAGCAGAGGTCAACCTCCGGAGAAGGTTGGCTTACTTTGGTTTCACCTAAACTAATGATTCTGTAAAGGGAAAGGGAGAAGTACATAAATTGAAACTAAACTAAGGTGATACAATGAATGTTACTTGGATTTGAAACTAGACCTCATACACTTGCTTTCAATGACTAAAGATAAATTTGCACAGCTCACTTCCACATAGATTTTTGCAAAAGTGTTTCACAAACAAGTCTTGGTGCTAAGATTCCTAGAAGGGAAGTTAATTTCACATCTAGAATTCATTACATCTTTTTTACACAATTTGTGACCTGCAAAAACATGCTTTCTGCACAAAGTTTCTAAAATCTAAGACAAAGCTCGAAGGAAGTGAACATTTACCTCACTAAAAGCTTGATCAATTAGCTGACTGAACACAAAAATGCAAAGAGAAAGTAGGCAAGAGCTTCAAATCAATAATAATCAAGGTATTTTTTGAATTTCATCTCCAAAATTGAGTTACAAGAATTTGCTAATCTAAGAGAGGACTAGAAAAGTCACAGACTTCAGAAAAAGCATCAACAAAACTCCTTACAAAGAGGCAAAAAATGCCTTATATCCAAAAGTTTGGTCGGTCCCTCTAGGGCTTACAAAAATATCAGTCTCAAAAAGATCTGCCTTTAGATATTTTCAAAAGGAGTTAATGCTATGTTCAATTGAATCCCTATTGTCCATGTCGGTGTGAAAGATCGCCTTCAGGGGAAGCCCTCTTGATCTTTCTGCAACCACCGCATTCACTTCTGTTCCTCGTGTCGATCTTTGAATTCCCCCCAGTCGAGCTACTTTGAATGCTCTTGAACTCAGAACAGATACACATTTCCTTTCATTATGTTAATTCTCCTCTTCCTGATCAGACTGCCACGGCTCACCTTTAGCTTCTTCTGATTGGCTGGGCATACACCACGTAGATTCTTTAGGCGATCAAAAGCTCCTCCTATAGAATCACATGTTGGTGAGACACTAATCGTGTCTCCCTGATGTGATTATATCTTTCTGTAACTATCGGCATAGCTTGAAACCATTGATGAGAGTTCATAGCGAGCCCAACTTCTTTCCCTGAGTGAAACATTCCTTTCGGCATGACTCCCATCAGTCGGCAATACTTTGTGGAGATACCCCCTCTCTTTGGCTCGAAGGTCCTATCAGCAAGAGTCCACCCTATCGGTGAGACCTCATGTCAATCTCCTCCAACTCTTGGCGAGGCCCCTTTGTTGTCTTCGGTGTGACCTTCATCCTTTGGAAAGACATTATGCCAAAGGAAATATCCTTTTTCGAGCTCCATTTCTTTCGGTTGGGTCCCCTTTCCATCGGTGAGACATCTCCTAATCGCCAAGACCTTGTGGCTATGAAATCTTTCTTTGTCGATGTCATTTCATTCATTGAGACTCTGATGGATCGGCAAGACTCATGTCGATATTACCTCATGCTGGCGAGACATCCTTCCTTTGCTGAGACATTTCACCAAACTATGAACCCTCGAATGACTTCCTTTCTTTTGGCCTAACTTTTGTCGGTCAGGAAGACATCTTCCCGAGCTCCAAATGTTATGCCAAAGGCTCCCTTTGTCGGCAGGACCTTTTTAGGTGGGTGAGAAGTTTTTTCGAGCCCCTAAATCTTTTGGCAATCTCGTTCAATTTGGCAAGACTTTTGCATCACTGAGACCTTATGCCAAAATCCAAATCCTTTGGCGAGCTCTTTTTCCTGTCGGGGAGACATCTTTATATCGGAAAAACGTTTTTCCAATGTCAAACCTTCTCAGGAAGGTCTTTTTGTTGTCAGCGAGACTCCTACCGAAAGCAAAAAACATATTGAGGCCCCCCTTTTATCTTTCGGTAATGAGTTTACTTTCTCTTCAGTCGGGGAGACAAGCTTCGTTCACCGAGACCCTTTGGAAAATCTACTTTCTTTTTCCGAGCGCAACCTTTTGGCAAGACCTTATGTCAAACTCTCATTCTATCACCGAGACGCCCTCCTATCGGCCAGACCTCATCACGATGATGAGACGTTATGCCGAATATGACCCCTTGGCTAGGCCCCTTTGTTTTCTTCGATGTGATCTTCATCCTTTGGCAAGACATTTTGCCGAAGGAAATATCCTTTGTTGAGACCCATGCTTGTCATCGAGATATCTCAATGAACTCCTCTTTTTCGCCAAGTTGCTCATTGGTCGGCGAGACATCCTTATATCGGCAAGACCTTTTGCCGATGTCAAACTTTCTCGGTGAAGTCGTTGTTGTCGGTGAGACTCCTACCGAAGGAAAACACATATTGAGGCCCCCTTTTATCCTTCAATGAGACCAAAAGTAGTCAGTGAGACATCATGCCGAAGGCGCTTTGCTTTGGTGAGGGCTTATTTCAGTCGGCATGACTTTTCTTTATCGCTGAGACATCCTAGCGAACTCAATCTCCTGCACCGAGAGCCTTCCTATCGGGGAGACCTTTTGACTTCGGCAAGACCCTACAACAAATCTCGCTTGCTTTGCCGACGCCGCCTCCTTTTTTGCCGAGACCCGTGCTTGTCGCAGACACGATGATCGATGTCTTGCCGATAGGAACCTGCAGGTGAATTCCACTCACCGTGACATTCCCGAGGTCTTGCCGATAGACAACACATAAGCATATTTAACCAAATGCATTATGGGTCAAGGAGACCTTGATAATCTCATGTCGATAGAATCCCAATGTGAAACATTCACACTTGATGGAACCCCTGCTAGTCGGCAAGACATCTGGAAGGTCTTGTCAACTTTCTCCTTAGAGGATTTTCATGCCAAGCTTAAACAAGGAAGGCTTCCAAGCTGAGTCCCCTATAACCTAGCATCAAATTCATGACTTTTTCCCTTGTTCGAATGCTCCATTTGGCCTTCTCTAACCTCTGTCACATGATTTATCCTGCCTAATTAAGCCCGTGGGTGAAAATTAGGTAACAGGTCCAACTGAAAGGCTTATTCTTTTTAAGCATAGAAGTAAGAGGTTGCAGCAAAGCTACAATATTTAGTATGAACCTCCACACAAAATTTATTCTTCCAAGAAAGCTTTGCAAGCCCTTTTTGTGAGCTGGTAATGGCAATTCAAGAATTGCAAAGACTCTTTCAGGGTCTATGGAAATATCTTGCTTTGAAACAATATGTCTGAGCAATTTGCCTTCGTGCACTAAAAATATACACTTCTTCGGATTGAGAGACACTCTAAACTCTCTACATCTCTGAAAAATTTGCTCCAAATGATCAAGGTGTTCATTAGCATTTCTAAAAAAAATAGTAATATCATCTAAGTATATGAGAATGAACTTTTTCATAAGGCTGTGAAAGGCCATATCCATTGCACGTTGAAACGTTGTTCTAGCATTGGATAAGCCAAAAGGCATCTTCTTGTAGGCCATTGTGCCCCACTTGGTGGTAAATGTTGTCTTGAATTGATCTTCTTGTTTAACTAGAATCTAGTTGTAACCTGAGGAACCATCTAGCAAAGAATATCTATCAAAACCAAAAACTACCTGCAGAATTTGCTCCATGGAAGGGAGTGGGTAATGGTCTTTCAATGATGCTTTATTTAAATCTCAGAAATTGACATATAATCTTATTTCCCCACTTTTCTTCTTGACTGGTACTAAATTTGACACCCAAGAGTTATGCTTAATAGGAAAAATAATACCACTCTCAACTAATTTATTCAATTCAGCCTTCATAAGGTGTTCTAGTTTACAGTTAAGTGATCTCTATTTATGCCTTACTATTTTTGCGCCAAGTTCTAATTCAATAGTATGTTGGGCTAGTTCTGGGTTAAAACCTCTCAAATCTTTGTACTCCCAAGCAAAAACATCACTAAATTTTTGACATAACAAAATAAATGCTTGTTGTTCCTCCTTATTACATAACTTTCCCCGCTTGAGAAGTTTTCCTTTGAATATTTCAATGGTTGCATAATGTTCTTCCTTAACGGCCAGGCCACACTTGTCTTTTCGTGCTTGGTCATCTGTATTGAACATAAATTCCAAGGTCACCAATCCTTTTGGTAGCTTGTTGGTCTTCAACTACACAATTCGGTCATCATATTGTTGCTACCATTTTTGCTGGTTTCCATTTGTAAACTCAACTTCAGCAATCAAGAAATTTACAATTTGCTCATCACTGTCAAAAACCTACCAGCTCACTTTATTGTCCGGTACAAAAGGTCTGACCACTATTTTTACATATTGACGTGCCTCTACTTTATGAATCTCATTGGAAATATCAAACTGGGCTCCTATGGTAGTGAGCCTATCAGCATGCTTATTTTAGTTTCTAGGAATCGAAACAATATTAAAAGCATCAAAATCTTCCATCAAATCCCATACACAATGCTTATATTTCTTAAGCAAACCATTTTTGGCAGCATTTAAATTTTGAATCTATTTTATAATTAGTTCTGAATCACCATAAACTTGCAAGTGTTTAATACTTCTTTTGTGGGCCCATTCGAGGCCATGCACCAACACTTCATACTCAGTTGTATTATTCGAACAGCTGAAAGCAAATCTGTAGGCTGAAAAGTATTTATCTCCCTCTGGTGAAATCAACATAGCCCCACCTCCAACACCAATATTGCTTCTTAAACCATCAAAGTAAATCTTCCAAAGCTCATTTCCTGTTTCTCCAGATGGTTCCTCCTCTTTACAAAGATTAGGCATATCACAATTAGGTTCTCGAATCATATAGACTCCTAATCCTATCTCATATGTGTGTTGAAAAGGGTCAAGCTCGTGATCTTCAAATGCCCATTCATCTAGATTTATATTGTCTATATGGGTGTTGCAGTTTGAGGTCATGGCTTGCTCCTCCAGTGCTGAAGTGGCATAGAGGTTAGAATTTATAGGATTTGGTGAATATGGTTTGATATGGTCTTTGGAAAGAGGCTCGGACTTTATGGTCACTTTAGTACCATACCTTTTTTCTAAAAAACAAATGAGACCAATCAGAAGATATAAACCCACCCAACTTGGCTATAAAATCCCTTGAGAGACAAATGGAAAAGTGCAGTGGCAAGTCAATGAAATGTATATCCTGATGAATAGAAAAAATTGGGGATGCATGCAAAGTAAGAGCCAGGTTTTTGATAATACCAGATGTTTTAACAGTAGATCCATCTAATTGCACTACACCTTTCTGAGGATTAGGCTCGTAAACAAGACCTAACTTATCGACTAAACTCTTAGGCATGACTGAACTACTGGCACCAGAATCAACCATACAATTATGAATGATTTTATCGCCAATAATTAGACTTAAGTAGAAGGGGGGAGGTTTTACCTCTTTAGTTTTTTGCTCATTTCTATCCTCCAGATCATTAGCAAGCACAACCTTTGCAACTCCTTCATTAGCGTTGTCAGAAGTAGACAACTCAACTAAAGCTTCCTGTAGTAAACCTTTCTACCCTGGAAGGTGTAAAGCATCTAATACAAATATACTGACAGTGGTTTTCTTGAGATGCTCAACAATATTAAACAATGAAGAATTTACCTTCTGTTGGTTTTTTGTGACAGCAACATTGTTTTGCCTCTGCGAAGGCTAAGAATGCATTCTTGACTGCTCCTTGCTAGGTATCTCTTGGCCTCTTTGGAGAATCTGCATTTTAGGTTGTGCTACAGCATTAACATTTGATGAAATGGGCTATTTACTATTTGTGGGCTGTTGTGAATTTCTACCTTCTTGTTCTGAATCCATAGCTCTCTTTTTCGATCTAGTATTAGCCGAAATGGGAGAATTTTGTTGATCTTGATCTCTCACACCATAGAATTCAGAGCTCTTCCAGTTTGGCAAGGCAACTTCCACATTATCTTGTTGTTCTTGATTCTGATCTACAATATTTTTTGAACCACCATAGCTGTTTTGGACCACTAAAGCCTGATTTCTCATACCATTAGCACACGTTGATTGGTTATGGGGCTGATTGCATGGATAATACCAGTCGCAATCCTGGGCAACATTATTTTGGGGCACAAGTTCCTTTGATGAACTGGCTACGTTTGGACTGTATGGTTGGAATGGCCTAGAGTTAAAATTCCTTCTTTGGGCTTGGTAATCATTCTAAAAAATAGGCCTATTTGGTTGGTTATGCTGATAAGTGGCTTGATAAGGCTTATGTTCATCACCTACTTGCTTCTTTATGCTCACAAGATCATTGCTGAAGGTCTTGAGTATACTTTTAACCTCTTTAAATTCTTGGTTAGGGGCTAGAACAACAACTTCTTGGGCTGCGTTATGATAGCCAAGGCACAGCAGCTAAGGGAGGTACAACAGTAGGGGTAGGTGGTTGTATTTCTGGAAACAAAGGCACAGGAGGTCTAAGAGCTATGTCTCCAACTTGGATGAGACATTTCTCAGCTCTAATGGCTATGTCATAGGCGTTAGGGAGTGTAACCCACCCATGGATTGAGTCATGACTGAAATCTTACTATTCAAAGCTTTTAAGTAAAATAGAAAAGCATGTGCTAGTAAAGGTTTTACCATTGCAGGAATCCTATCCCAGGTTCTTTGAAATCGGTAGTTGAAATTGCCCAAGTGCTCGTGTGGTGCCCTCTAAATGGTGCTCAACTTCTCTAACAAAGATAGATTATCAAATTTTTCAGCAAAATGTTGATATAAATCATTACCTAATGCATCCCATGTCACGATTGATTTGGTTGCAAGACCTCTAAACCATTGTAATGCCTTTCCTTTAAGTGACGCAACCAACAGTCTTAACGCGATATTCTCTTGTGTGATGTTGTGAATTGAGCATAAGGTGGCTACGTCACGAATATGCTCAACCGGTGTAGTGAGGTCCTCCTCGGTGAAATATGCCAGACTTCTAAGTGTTGCAACTGGGATGTCATCATGTTGAACGTTGTTTAATGGACTGCCTCCATTGAAAGGCACAAACGGATTTCACCTTGATGTTTCCATTGGCGGTGCTTGTGATATCAGAACCGGTACTCCTAGTGAAAAATCCAAGGAATTGAAAACCAGAGGTGTTGACTTCAATCTTGCAGGTGTCTACAAGAGCCTCCTTGTTATTTTTCCTCTTCTTCATGGTGGGGAAAGCTCTCGATATTTGAAGGGAAATGTACTTGATTTGGTCTGCAATTTTCTCATGCACAGGCTATACTAGCATGGAAAAATTAGAATCAGAGTTGCCAGGTATATTAAAATGAGCCTCCAAAAGGCTGGAAAATCTGCTGCATACACCAAACAGCAAATTAAAAAAATTGAAATTTCTCTGAAATAGCTTTCAAAGTCCCACCAGGCATGCCAAAAACTATTATCAATCAGATTTTCACCCTACTCAATACAAGATTCAGTAATCTAATGAAACATAGAAAACTTCTTCAGATGTGAGTGATCTGAATGAAAAAAGAATCTCTAGAGCGAGTTGGTTCTCTAAATGATGGATCATATTCTAAGTATTTTTTGGGAAAAGGGGTAGAAGGATGAATTGAAATTAAAACTTAAATATAACTGGTATTTCACTAGAAGTTATGAGATTCAAACACTGATACCCACAACAGCTTTCCTATCACAATAAATCTCACAATCTCACTAGCACATACTTCCATCAATAATTTTCGTGAAGATTTCTTGACAAAATACAACAAACAACCTGAAACTATGCAATTCTGAAACACAACTTACAACAGCAAGACATAAAAGGATTTTTATTTGAACCACAAGGACATCAAATTGCTATTATAAAATGAGACAGAAATGAGAAGGAGAACGATGCTGCTTTATTAAAACTGAAAGAGTATTCTTGTCTGAACTGAGAACAACTGAGTTTACAAGCTCAAAAGGCTGAGAGCAAGAAACTGTCCACTAAACTGAGAAGAAGAGAAGAAAACTAAGTTTCTTCAAAATATAATCAGTAGAAATCTTAATCCGAGCTCACAAGAAAATCTCAATGAAAAGGCCTCAAACTATCTCAAAAGACTGCATAAAAGCAGAAAAAACATATTGTTTCCATGATCATATTGAAAAGCCTCTAAAAAAAAGCTAAATCTACTTTAAAAGCCAGAAAACCACCTTATCTCTCCAAGAGGAAACTTAAATCTGACTCTAGGCAAAAAATTCAACACTAATCCACTAAAAATAGCAAGAAAACATAAAATAATTTATAAAGTATTGCTTTATGCCTCTGCTTTACAAGGTTTGCAGATTCTACAATTGTTTTATTTTTGCAATTAAAGATTGCTAAATCTTCTGCAAAAAAACAACCACCTTATTTCTCCATTACAATCTTGATTTTTCTTTAAAAAAAAATCATAAAACATACTAGGAAATATTGTTCTCTCAATACTTTAATTGATTTCCTAAAAATCAATTGAAAAATAAAGAAAAATTATCTTGCAATTTTATGGATTTCTCCCTAGGGTATTTTAAATCTCCAATATCACTAAGGCATGAACAAATACCCCAAGGCAAAAAATAAAAGATATCTTACCTAAGCCTAGACTCATAAAATATTTGATGAATCAAGCCTAAATACTTAGATGAATATCACCACATGAAGATTAAAAGGCTTATCAGCCTAGGGCATTTATTTAAGTTTGATTAAAATGCAAAACTCCTAAATTAAAATCTCTCCACTTTTGTATTGTCAAATGGGAATATTCAAGACAATCATAATGTTCGACCTAAACTCGAATTAGGGCAAGAGACAAAAAGAATTCAAACCCTAAAAATAACTTCATTTGCAATCATCACTCCTGAAGACTTTAGTCTCTGCCTGAAAGGATGGCACCACCATGAGTAAGCTCAGTCTTTAGCTCGTGTGCTTAAGAATCTTCACCTTTCTCTTCAAATGGTCAAATTCTTCACTGGGTAAGCTTAATTTTCTATATTATTGTGGCTTTTCCACTTTTTTTTTAAAAGCAAGAATGGTCATTAAGGTCGCGGCCGTAACACAGTTCTAATACTTTTTTTTTTTTTGCTTATTTTGCTATCTAGGTTTTCCTGTATTCATTGGCCACCATATACAAGCTCGCACTAGGTGTTATTCTTGGGGTTTTGAAACTTTGTAGAGCTCTGGCCGTAGCTTCTTTGTTCTCCCACAGGCATGAACTGGTAAGCTTTCATTATTCTACCCTATTGGGATTTCTCTACAAATCAGAAAGCTTATAAAATCCTTATATCTCTGTGGATTATCAATTTCTATTTATAATTTTTTGGCCATTACACAAGCCGCACCATATGTATATACTTACCATAAGCTTTGAAAGCATTTAGAGCTCGACACATCAAAGGATTTAAACATATTTGCATTATGAAACACAAGATTGATGTGGGCATTCGTTGCTTTGATGAAAATGCATTTACCTTGTCAGCTGGTTAAAACCCTCACATGGGTACTTCTAAAAATGAGGAAAACGTGCTTCTGAGACAAGAAGGTGATGTGGGCGTTCGTTGTTTTGAAGAAATCATATTTTTGTTGTGATATTTCCTCCTCTGGAGCTCGACCATCATGACTTCCTTTTACTTCATGTTGGCTCATATGAAATCTACAATTTTTTGTGTCTACTTTAACTCCACCATATGAATTTTTGTATTTTCAGAGAATACGTATTTACCTGATATAGGACTCGACCCATGACAATATTCTACCTCCCATTGAATCTTTTGTCAAAAAACCTTTATGAACGAATGATATATTGCATTTCTTTTGTTCCTCTGTTGAAAACCCCATGTGGGTAAGCTGGAAATTGAACTGTCTTCTTTTAAAATCAAAACCCCAAGATGGCTATTCTAAAAAAAATGAAGAAAAATTTGTTCATTTTGATTACTTGAAAAAATTGGGCTTCTTTTGGCATTCGAATTCTTCAATTTTCATTATATGGGTATTTTTAATTTGTAAAAATAATGTGCCTTTGAATGTATCTTCAGCTATATTCCAACTCATCTTCTTTCTATAGAAAATTCCCATGTGTTTCTTTTCATTACTATTGAAAACCCTCATTCGAGTATAAGAGATTCTGGAAATGTATCCTTGTTTTATTTTCAATTTCCATTATATTGTTGTTCTCTTTGCACACAGAAATTCTTTGATTTAAATTTGAACATTATTCCTTTGCTCTAAATTCTTATTCAGTCACAATCTTCAGGAATAAACCCTAAATCCCCACTCCAACATTTTCTACAACCTTTGCTTATCCTGGAAATATCTTTATGTATTTAAATCTATGTCAAACCTATGCACATTTCTTTTCTAATACTTGAAACTCTTTGAAGATATAGTTTGGAAACATGAGAGAACAATTCCCCCAAGCAGTGTATCTTGATTGTTTACTTTCAAATAACAGTAATACATCAGCTCTATTTAAAGCAATCATTTGCACTTTTCAGCCATAATGAAATTGGTTGTCTTTGTTGTATTGCCTCTTGTATCCTTTCATTCTAATGAGAAATCTGGAACTCCTTTACATGACTCCATGCTTGACTATCTTTTAAAAGTTTGCTTCTCTACCTGGCACTCTTCATGCATTTTCTTTCTTGATGAATATGATGATCACAATCTCTATCTCAGCCCACTTGTAATGAATAAGGGGTAGCATGCCGAGCTCTACCCTTGTGGGAGCCTGTTTTCCTCCACATGCTCAATCTTCAAATGATAATCAGCTTTGTGATTTTCCCTATACCTGCACAAAGAAGAAAATGATGTTAGCATAAAAAACAATATATAATGATCATGTTGATGTTTCTCTTTCAGCTCACGTTCTGCACTTTTCTTGGTTGTTTTAGTGCATGATTAGTAGAAAATTGCATTATTATTGATGGTTCATATAGGTATCTTCATAGTTCGAGCCTCTAACATCCCTCTCTTCCTTCCTATAGGTCAACGGAGCTTGGAGAAGACAAAAGGTGCACCACTTCAGCATCAACCATCAACCCATCAGGCAATGATGATTATGTTGTTACTTATGTGATTTCTTCTTTTAATGCATCTTCCATAATGTAGTGTGATACTAGTGATGCACTGTAACAGTTACATCCATAGATTTTGTGGATATTTGATTTCAATCCTTTTGCTTTTCATTTTGAAAAGAAAAATCCATCTCAATGTAATTGTTGTATTATCATTTAAATTCTCACAATCAAATGAAGCTCTGTAAATATGAATTATTTCATGAAATAAATGAAAGCATTTGAAATGCTTTATTGTTTAACGTTCAATCCTATCTTCATTTGATTGTAAAATGTTGAATAGAAACTTATGAAATTTTGTTTCTTCATTTTAATGTAAAACTGTCACTTGATGAATAAAGAACCAAGTGCAAACAACACTTAAACATAATGCAGAAATAATTGTAACTTCACTTTAAGATATAACAATATTCAGCTAGCTCCACCAATTGAGCTGTAGCAAAAAATTGCTAACAGTTGTCACATGACCCCACTTTTTTTTAGTTAAATCAATTTTTAATTCAAAATAACAAATTTCCCTCTTAAATGAAATAATCTCTATTATTATTTGATTTTCTAGCTCTCTCTTTTTTTGTGCCAATCTTATCTCCTTGTCACATGCATTCTTGTCCCTTGATTTGATTTTCTAAAATTGAATCTTGACCACTCATTTCAAATTTACCCTAATGTTGCCCTAACCCTAATTTTGGGTTGTCATATTGAATCTTTTCCATTGATTCTAGGAAATTTGTCAAATTTTAATCTTGGTTATTCATCCAAAATTGCATTTTCTATAAAAAAGAAATTTTTCTCTCATTTTGACATCTCATACAATCTTGTCTTAGGCATACTTCACCTCTCTTGGCATTTTGACATTGTAGGCTTGCTTACTAGTTGCATAGTTTCATAGTGTATCATTTTAGATCAAATCCTTCAACATTTGCTTTGGTCTTGGCATAGTCATAGGTTTCTCACACCAAATCTAAGGGAAAACACATATTTTTATCAAATAGAGGTGTAATGGAGATCAATCATAGAGTTTGAAGACTTTTGGTGAGATTATTCCTTTTGTTTTCATGTTTCTCCTATGTACTTCATTATTTACTTTGTTTATGATTTAATCTGATAACCTAATAATTTCTCATAGTTACACACATCATACTACACCAATCAGCAACCATTACACAATGACAACACTTACTCCCCCTGGCTACACCAACCAACAATGTCACTGCCTACTCCCCCTGAGAGGTCGCCACCAACATCAATTCAAAAAAAATAATGGATCTTGAAATACACTAGACTAATGCACCTCCTTATGCATCTAGTTCAAAGGAGGGGAAGTGACCCCAACTTCTCTCGAGAGAAACTCAAATGTATCCTTAGGAAGAGCCTCAATGAATATATCAGCAACCTGATCCTTTGTAGGCACTTACTCAAGCTTAACTTCATTATCTACAACCTTCTCCCTCAGAAAGTGATACCATATGGAGATATGTTTTTTCCTTGAATGTATTATCGTATTCTTTAAAATATTGATAGAGCTTGTATTATCACAAAAGATAGAAATTGGTTCATCATACACTACTCTGATATCCTTCAGTGTATGTCTCATCCACCACAGTTGTGTGTAGGAAGATGCTACTACAATATACTCTACCTTTGTAGTAGATAAAGACACTAAATCTTGTTTCTTACTTAGCCAAGATATTAATATGCATCAAAGAAAGAATGTACCACCACTTCTACTTTTCCTGTCATCCACACAACTATCCCAATTTGTATGTGTAAGAACTTAGATTACAATAAGTATCCTTTGGATACCATAAGCCATGATCCAGAGTGCCCTTCAAATATCTGAATATCCTCTTCACTGCTACAATATTTGACTCTCTAGGATCTTCTTGAAATCTAGCCACAAGACAAACTGCATGCATGATACCTAGTCTAGTAGTAGTTAGATATAGTAGTCCACCAATCATTGATCTATACTTTCTATGATCAGCCTTAAGAGATTCATAATTCTTGCTCAACTTGCAACTAGTAACCGTAGGAGTACACATCAATTTAGAATATTTCATTCCAAATTTCTTCAACATTTATTTGACATATTTTGATTGTGAAATGAAAATACCTTTATCTATCTGATTTATTTGCAATCCAAGGAAGAAATTCATCTCCCCAAACATATACATTTCAAACTCTTTCTACATTTCTTCTACAAACTTCTTACACATATCTTCATTTCCTCCAAAAATTATGTCATCAACATATACAACCACAGTCAATATTTGATCATTTTCAACTTTAAAGTAAATATTGTTGTCTATTGTAACTTTATTGAATTTGTAACATGCCAATTGTTCACACTAGTAAAATTTCCTAATTTTTCACTTTCAAGTAAATAAACTATGTTTCAAACCATTGCAATAATTTTCTTTTCTTTTCTAAAGAGAGAAAGAATGAACATAAATGACATAAAATATTCCATTTCCAATACAATAATCATGTTATAATATTACCAAGATTATAAACAATTACATACATAGCTCAACTGAGCTTCAAATCAATATATATAGATGGTCCAAGAATCTTCTACAGAACTTGATCGACAACTGAGGTGGAGAAACATCACTCAAATGTTTTTCTTCCAACCATGGACTCATATGTAGTCCCCCACACATCTATCAATGGATAAATGGACCTACCCTTCAACGAAGAGATTGGTGAAGAAACCTCATAACTTTAACCTTAATGAGCTTAGTGTTGCTCCCTACATAACTAGAACTTGTAGACCTTACAATCTTGATCTAGCATGCATAAAAAGGAACATGGTGAATTGAAAATGGAGCCAAAGGAAAAAACACTACTTTGGCCAAAGTATTCTCACTCGGTACTTCAAGTGGCAGTCATCCTATTCACATACACTACCCTAGCTCGTTCTAACTTTAGACCACTATATTTATGCATAGGTAAACCTTCAATAGGAAATCACTAAACTCTAATTTGACCTATTCTTTTTACCCAAATCTCAATGGAATCTCTACCAAATAACATAAGAAAAATCATAAGTTACCTCCCCTTTAATGGATAACCTAACCCTAGGTATAACTCATAAACTTTCTAATCCACAAAACATATTTACATAAAATAACTTAACAAGCTATTTCTAATTCATCATTCCTAGTATGCAATACTATAGATGTTAATCAAAAACTCCTTATTATGGAGTAAATACAAACACTTATATGGAGACTAAACCAACAAGACCTTTCCTATTTTATAAGCAATTAGATAATTACCCTATTCCAAGAAAACTAGTGCATTTCCAAAACAAACATGCAAGGCAAATAATCTTTCAGATTTAAAGATAAAATACAAAGAGAATATAATTCCATGCCTACAAATCGCTTAATCCAATCGACTCTTGGAATTCCTAGCTTGACCTCCTCTTAACACCAACTTAGCAACCAACCTCTCTTATCTAATCTCACTAAATTCTCCTCACAAAAGCTCTCAGCAATTTAAAGATCACTCAATGAAAATTACAACACAAATGGAGCAGTGTAGTGTTGCAAATGAAAATTTGTATGAAATGAGGTGAGTTCACCCTATATTCATACCTAAAAACCAGCTTCTCAAGGATGAAAACGAGGTTCAATCTATGCCACTTCTCATCCATAATCATTTGACTCAACTTGCCAGAAGAAAGGTGGTGGACTCCTATCAAGTTGGTAATCAAAACTAAATAGCAAATCGATCAAATGCTTGACACAACAGGTTTGACAAGTTCATTTTAGCACTTTCTTTATTCAATAAATCAGTTTCCAAGAAATATATACTTCTAAAGTAATAAGATAATTCATAATATGGTGCCAAGTTTACAACACATTCCCTATTCTCTAGCCCATGGTTTAATAGTAGAATTGGTCAATCATATGTTAGTTGCACATAGTCAATCCAATTAGTCCAAAATTGGTAGGTGACACATAACTTGGTTCAACCTCTTATCATTTATATTGCAGTTTGACTTGGTACGTTGCCTCCATGATATGCATTGCCCTTTAATTTTGTTCCATTATTCTTAAAATAGCAGACTTTAATCTCATGTATTCCTTGCACTTTATCTTAAATGATAAAATGTGCCTTAATGTTTACTAGAGTGCTATTACATATTGTGCTACATTTCATATTTCATTGACCATAGCATATAGTTTATGAATCGGCCTTTAATACATTCTTAATAAATATATACTATGTACACACACACACACACATCTATATATATATATTCCTTGGAAAATAAACATGTATACATTTGATATTCAAATGAATAAGATCAAGTTAACATTTTATATACCATATCATTTGTATATATATACCTATTTGCATGTATACGTATGTATACACATGTTGACATATCTGTATGGACATTTCCATTTGTCATTACATATGTGTATATCGATACATTTATACATATGTATATATGTATATACCTTATATATATACATTTTATTACACAACCACATACATAAAAAATTAGTATCTTATTGATAGGAACATATATGTGTGATGTATATATATACATACATGTCACATTATCCTCTCAATATCACCATGTTCATAAGCAACCCATCCATAGGTGCGCATAGGTACATCTACCTATGTACTCTCATGTGTGTGTTCCTTCATATGTATTGATTATCGTTGACATGCATATGTATGCATATATATGCATTCAATGTATGTACATCTCATAAATCAAGTATAGTAATATAAGGAAGTACTTGCATATACCAAGCACTAAACATAATCTAAGGATACTCCTAACAGTAATCAAGAACCTTCCTAATGCAAACACATCATTCTAAAGGATAACTTACCAATTCCAAAACACTATGACTTGACTCAACCATTCTATTAGTGAGTGTGTGTGTATAAGCTCAATTAGGTTTTGCTACTAGTTACTTCACCAAGCCTTCTCCTAAGTGATACTTCCCCTCACTTCTGGAGGATTAATTCTAAACTTGCATCCAACTTAATATATTTTCATGGTATTCAAACATTCATCAATACAAAAAATTGCATTATACTTTTCATAGTTAGAATATCAAATTCAATAACCATACATTCCAAATTTCCATTTCATTAACATCAAATGAAATAAACATGCATTCATACTTTTTTAATAAACAAAGTTCAAGCACATATATATCCAATCAGAATTCCCAATACATTCACATATGCAATATTTACCCTAATATAGTAATAGTAAATAGGTAAACGCATAATGGGTGTGACATACTCCCCCCCTTGTGAATCATCATCCCTGATGATTTTATGTAGAAAAACATAAAATAAATAAAGAAAAAAAAACATTATTTTTTAAGCATTTTCAAAAGCACATAAAACTTGTGGAAACTTTTGATCTATTTCAGCTTAGTCTTCCCAAGTGGTGGAACGTTCTACATACTAGTCCTACTAGACTTTGAATTGTAGAAGCTCTCTATTATGCAAGTGAAGCTTATGTGTTCCAATCACCTTGATAGGCTTGATTTTTACCACTCTAATGTCCTGTATCTATAAAGAATTCCAATCAATTACATTATTATCTCTTGATGTATACTTCTTTAGGTAAGAAATGTGAAAGACATTATGCATCCAGGAAAGAGTTGGTGGCAATGAAATTTGGTAAGCTACGGGATTCACTTCCTCAAAAATATCAAAAGGACCTACATAGCACAAAGCCAGTTTGGATGACTTCCCAAACTTGATGGAACTCTTATGTCATTTTACCCATAACAACACCTCACCACCTATTACAAAATTCTTAGGTACTCTCTTTGCATCTATGTAGCTTTTATTCCTATCATTAGCTTCATCTAGCCTTTGTTTGATAACCTTGACTTGTTCCTCCATTTCATCTAACATCTCAGGCCCAAGACTCACCCTATCCTAAAGCTTATCCCAACTTATCAGGGTTCGACACTTTCAGCCATATAATTCTTCGAAAGGGGCCATCTTTATTATAGAATGGTAGGAATTGTTATAAGAAAATTCCACTAAAGGAAATAAATCCTCCCACTTGTATTGTTGATCCATGCAATACATTATTATTAGGTCTTTAAGTACTTGATTCACCCCTTCTATTTGTCCATCTATTTCCAGATGATATGCTAAACTTATGTTTAGTTAAGTTCCAAGCGCAAAAAATAAGGTCTACCAAAATAGTGAGGTCACACATGCATCCCTATCCAAGATAATCTTCTCATTAAATCCATGTAGTCTAAACACTTCTTGGAAAAATTACCAAGCTATGACATGAGCTCCATCAGTTAAATTCCTAGGTATGAGATGTGTTGCCTTAGTAATATTTTCTACAACTACTAAAATGGTATTGTGCTTATTCCTTGACATAGGCAATCCTTGCATAAATTTCATACTAATGACTTGCCACTTACTCTCTGGAATATCATGTGGATATAGTAAGCCTATAGGATGATGATGTTCCACTTTCACCCTTTGACATTCCAAGAATTTAGCCACAAATCTAGCAGTGTCTCCTTTCATCCCTTTCCAAAAGTATAATGGCTTCACATCAGCCAACTTTTTTGTCACACCCGGATGTCCTAAGTATGGTGCTTCATGAACTTCTTTCTATACAATATTTATCAATTCTTTAGAGTCAGGCACATACATCCTTCCCTTATACCTAAGCAATCCATTGGGTTCAAAATAAAATCCTTCATAACTTGCATCCTATAGATTATTTGTAAGTGCTTGCTTAACTTGAAAATAGTACTCATCCTCCTTGCATTTTTGTAATACTTGACCCCTAAAGTTAGTTTGGATTGTCACTATTGAGGCAATATGTCTTCTATGACTTAAGGCATCAGCTACCCAATTTTCTTTTCCCTTGATGTAGCTAATATTGAAGTCATAATCAGCTATCAACTCCAACCATCTTCTCTACCATGCATTCAGATTAGGATGATTGAATAGATACTTCAACCTATGATGATCGGTTTTCATGTCAAAAGGTTTCCCTAACAAGTAATTCCTCCAAATTTGCAATGCATGAGCCACTACTGCTAACTCTAAATCATGTGATGCATAATTTTTCTCATAGGTTTTCATCTTCCTTGATTTATAAGAAATTACTTTTCCTTCTTGCATTAGAACTCTACCTAAGCCTTCTCCTGATGCATCCATGGCGATAACTTTGAAGTCACCATCAAGATCTAGTACTTTCAAAATTGGAGCAGTAGTTAACTTCTCTTTAAGTAAATCAAATGCTACTTGGAATTTTTCTATCCACTCAAATTTCTTCCCTTTCCTCTGCAAAGATGTAATTGGAAAAACTATTCTAGAGAAATTCACAACAAAATTCCTATAATATCTCACCAATCCCATAAAACTTCTTACCTCATAAACATTTTTAAGGTACTAGCCATTCTAGTACTACCTTGATCTTGGCTGGATCAACTGAGATACCTTTAGCCAATATCACATGTCTAAGGTACTATACTTTCTTTTGGAAAAAAGTACATTTAGGGATTTTCCATACAACTTATGTTCTCTTAGTCATTGTAGAAATATCTCCAAATTCTTGCAATGTTCCTCCTCATTCTTTGAATAGATTAGTATATCATCAAGGAAAAATTTTAAAACTTATCTCAAAAATCCCTAAACACATTGTTCATTAGATTAATAAAAGTTGTCAGTGCATTATTTAGTCCAAATGGCAGGACTGTAAACTCATAATGCATGTACCTCATTCTAAAACTAATCTTGAATATGTCCTCATCTTTTATTCTTAACTAGTGGTACCCAGATCGTAGATCAATCTTAGAGAACATAACAACTTCTCACATTTGATCAAAAAGTTCATCAATGAATGGAAATGGATACTTCTTCTTTATTGTAGCTTTGTTAAGCATCCAATAATATATGCATAACCACAATGTACTATCCTTCTTCACAAAGATTACTAGTTCTCCCCAAGGTGATACACTTGGTATTATCAATCCCTTAGATAAAAATTCATCCATTTGTGCCTTAAGCTCCATTAACTCAATTGTTGTCATTTGGTAAGGTACTTTGCAAACATATTTTGATACTGGCGCTATCTCAATGGAGATATCAAAAATTATTTTTGGTGGTAGTCTAGGTAATTCTTGTGGAAACACATCTACAAAATTTCGCAAGATAGGATATCTTTCCATATTTTTCTCTCTAGTTTCCATCATTTCACCTTCTTCCACCTCTTGGTAATATTTTGATCCATAATTGACCATACCATCTTGTGGATCTATTTCCTTATATTCAAGATTTTCATCTTTGCTGCAAAAACCTTACATCCTTTCTTTGTAGCCCTAAGCAATTGCATAGTAGAAATTTGACGTAACTTGACTTCCCTAGGTATTCCTTGCAGCATCACTTGGTTACCTAAATCATCCAAGCACTCTATATTTTTGGCATGACAGTCAACCTTGGCCTTATACTTCCAAAGCTATTTCATTCTTAGGATAACATCATAGGATCCTATGGGAACTACATAAAGGTTTACCTTCATAGAAAAACAAGGTATCTCAATCCTATCTTTGAACAAACATTGTTCCACTATTGCTCTTGTTTGGTTTGTATATTCTACAACCCAGGAATTTTCCATGTAGCCAGCTTTCCTAGATATTTTCTTTGCTATTCTATGTGAAGCAAAAAAATTAGTAGCTCTAGTATCTATAAGTATGAAAATGGGTAAGCCAAACAAAATACTTGGAGTCTCCACTAGAGTAACTTGATACTCTACTTGATGATCATCCAAAGCAACATGAATCCTCTACTAGAATGCCACTTGTTGGGAAAGAAGTATATTTCCATAAGGTTGTGACCTGAAGACTTATTGGGATAATTCGATGCATAATATTCTCCTCCACATGTGAAACATCCCATTGCAAGTCATTTCTTCCTTGTAGGTTCACTAGGTTTACTAGCATTACTTCCAACATTGTTCACATTGCCACCATTGGAATTATTCCTTCTACATTCCTTCCTTGATTCTCTCCCATTATTTTGGAATCCCTTATCCCCTTGCTTATGATAATTTTGCAACCCTTCAAACTTCCTTGGAGTTGGCTTAACTTGAGCTCCTACAAACTTCTTGCGGTTCCTATTCTCTTGGTTGATGGAGATGGCTTTGTGGTTTTTCTCTTGCTTAACAGCCTTCTCATACACTAGATCCATAGTGGTTGGACCATGAACATCTACCTCACCCCCAATCTGACTATTAAGCCCCATGATGAATTTCCTTATGTAGAATTGTTTATCCTTCTGATACATCAATACATAACATAATAGACAAGTAATATTTTCCTAGTACTCATTTACTGACATCTCACCCTATCTAAAATTTTGGAAGTTAGTGAGTTTTTGGTCAAAAAGAGTTTCAGTAACCATCTCTTCTAAAATATTTCCAAAAACTTGTTCCATGTAAGTTTTAGAGAACTAAGATCAAGTTCCATTTTCTTACTCATCCATTAGTAAGAGGCTTCTCCTACTAACTGATAGGCTCCCCATGTTACTTTCATGACCTTAAAATAATTTTGGATCTCAAATATTTCTCCATTTGGATCAACCATTCCTCAACTCCTTCCTTGTTGGTGCTACCTTCAAATTTGGGCGGGGTTATTTTCCTCGTGTCCCTAGAAAGTTCAGTAGCCATATGCTTCCTACTAGTTCCTTCAAATAGAGAGGGTGACTTCTCTTTCTCATGTTCATGGGTTTGATCATGATCATGAGAATTTTCTCCCTCATCTTGATTAATTGGAACTTCCTGATCTACTCTATCTTTTTCCCTTATTTCCTATCCAAGATTCCCCAACCTTGCATTGGTTTCATGAATGATAGCCAAGATTTGATCCAATTTAGCTCTATCACCCACCAAACCTTGTCTGACTTCATGACTCCCTCCAAGATTGGTCCTAGTTCTCACCATCTTTGCAATAAAAATGGTTTATACCTAAAGTTTCATCTTTATTAGATTCAATCATTTATTTAAATGAGCATTCATTTGCACATAAAACAAATTTCACATAAGATTTGAGCACAAGCTTTTGATAAACACGTGATTTTTATTTTTGAGGATCTCAAAATCCTTTCAATTACATAGAGTGACTATTCAAATAGTCAAGTGGAGAGTATCCCTTGGATTCACTCTCTAACACATAACTTAACAATGTATACCCTAGATATTTTTGTTCATCTCTCATTTATTCATATATATCCCAAAATGGATAATAACCTTTGGATTTATCATTTGACACATAGTTGCAAGGAACATAACCCTCTAATTCATTACTTCAAGAAATTACAATCACTTCTGACATCAGAAGAACTCTAGGGTCTCTAAATATAAATGTTGGACTAACACTCCCTTCTAAGGGCATATCCCTGGAAAGTGACAAGGAATCAGACTTTGCTAGTGAAACTAGAGGTAGATAGTTGAAATTGGCTTCCTCCTTCATCCTTCTCTTAACTTCACTAATCTGAGAAAGAGTGACACTAAATTTTTTAGTATCACTTAACCATACAACATTATCATAGTTGGTACCCTCTATTGTATGAATAATGGCCTATTTTTCCTTCTTGGCTTTCAGGTAGCACTCGTTATCAATTATTAACTTTCTTGCAGTTCACCTGAGATGCACCATCCTAGCATAAGAATTCCAAAAATTAGTCTTATTAAATGTTGGATGGAAAGTATGATGATCATATAGGTTCCAGAGCTAAAATTGGTTGCTATGATACCACATGTAACATACCAATTGTTCACTCTAGTAAAATTTCCTAAATTTTTACTTTCAAGTAAATAAACTATGTTTCAAACCATTGCAATAATTATTTTTCTTTTATAAAGAGAGAAAGAATGAACATAGATAACATAACAAATTCCATTCATTGATTTCATTTCTAATACAATAATAAGCATGTTACAATAATTCAAATATTATAAACAATTACATACATAGCTCAACCAAGCTTCAAAGAAATAGATACAGATGGTCCAAGAATCTTCTATAGAACTTGATCACCAACTGAGGAGGAGAAGCATCACTCAAGTGTTTTTCCACCAACCATGAACTCATATGTGGTCCCCCACACATCTATCAATGGATAGATGGCCCTACCCCTCAACGAAGAGATTGGTGAAGAAACCTCGTAACTTTAACCTTAATGATCTTAGTGATGTGCCCTATATAACTAGAACTTGTAGACCTTACAATCTTGATCTAGCATGCATAAAAGGAACACGGTGAATTGGCATTGGAGCCAAATGAAAACACACTACTTTGGATAAAGTATTCTCACTTAGTACTTCGAGTGATAGTCGTCCTATTCACATTCACTACCCTAGCTTGTTCTAACTTTAGACCACCATATCTATGCATAGGTAAACCTTCAATAGGAAATCATTAGCCTCTGATTTGACCTATTCCTTTTTACCCAAATCTCAATTTAATCTCTACCAAATAACATAAGAAAAAGAATAAGTTACCCCCCTTCAAAACATAACCTAACCCTAGGTATAACTCATAAGATTACTAATCCACAAAACATCTTTACATAAAATAACTTAACAATTTGTTTCCAATTCATCATTCCTAGTATGCAATACTATAGATTCCAATCAAACACTCCTTATTATGGAGTAAATTCAAATCATTATATGGAAACAAAATCAACAAGACCTTTCCTCTTTTATAATCAATTAAACTATTACTCTATTCTAAGCAAATTAGTGCATTTCCAAAACAAACATACAAGGAAAACAATCTTTCATATTTAAAGATGAAATTGAAAGAGAATAGAATTTCATGCCTACAAATCCCTTAATCCAATTGACTCTTGGAATTCCTATCTTTTCATCCTCTTAATACCAACTTAGAAACCATCATCTCTTATCTAATCTCACTAAATTCTCCTCACAAAAGCTCTCATCAATTTAAAGATCACTCAATGAAAACTACAACAGAAATGGAGTAGTGTAGTGTTGCAAATGAAAATAGTATGAAATAGGGTGAGTTCACCCTATATTTATACCCAAAAACTAGGTTCTCAAGGCTAAAATAAAGGTTCAATCTATGTCACTTCTTAGGCATAACCATTTGACTCAACTTTCTAGAAGAAAGGTGGCGAATTCCTATCAAGTTTTTCATCAAAACTAAACAAAAAAATCAATCAAATGTTTGACATAGCAGGTTTGACAAGTTCATAAAGCACATGCTTTATGTACAACAAATTGGTTTTCAGGAAAGATAGACTTCTAAATTAATCAGAGAATTCATAATATGGCACCAAGTTTACAGCGCATTCCCTATTCTCTAGCTCGCGGTTTAACAGTAGAATCGGTCAATCATATATTAGCTACACATAGTCGACTTAGTCTAGAATTGGTAGGAGACACATAACTTGGTTTGACCTCTTATCATTTATATTGTAGTTTAACTTGGTATTTTGTCTCCATGATATGTGTTGCACTTTAATCCTCTTCCATTATTCTTAAAATAGAAGACTTTAATCTCACATATTCTTTTCACTTTATCTTAGATGATAAAATGCACCTTAATGTTTACTAGAGTGCTATTAAATATTGTGCTACATTTCATATTTCATCAACCATAGCATATATTTTATGAATTTTCCTTTAATACATTTTTAATATATATACACACATATATATATGTACATATATATATTGATAAATAGCTTTCAATGCTATATATAAATATATTATAATATATATATATACCTCCAGCCTTAAGAAGCAAACTTAAAAAGAGACTGAGTCAAGACTTTTGGATAAAAGGTTATTAGTTCTATAGGATAAATGTGCTACCACACATAGCAAGGTGTTGCAATGTTTGAAAGAGGTAAAATATTGTGAATAGGAAGCCTAGATACTGTTTGTATATTGCATGTAGTGGCCAAATGTCACTTGAGGCATTAAAGACTTAATGGACTCAATAGAGTCTTAACTTTCCAATGCCTCTAAAGCCTATAGAATTGTAAATGATAGAAATTATGCTACCTATACTTCTATTGTGATGAACTCAACACACAGAAGGTGTATTTCATCAGTTCATCCTTTTGGCAATGAGCCACACTTCTTTTGTAATAATTTCAAGCTGAGTCTTTCAAGGATAGTGTTTCTTGGAAATGTTCCCTTATAATATCTTATGACCAATTATAATATATTGTGAGCTAATCCTCATCATGATTTTTCTCATTCTGGGTTTTCCATGTAAAAATATTGGTTTTGATGTGTCATGTGATGTTATGATTCCTTTCATTTTTTTGTTTACAGTTGCAACTAGATATGTTTTAATTATTGAATGGTTAGCAGTTAAATGGTTTAGTAGAATACTAATTCGCAGCCCACTCTTAGTATTTTGGGTGTTCAACACTATTATAGGTCCATGCCAACCTATTTCAAGTTTTTTTGAGTTTGGAATTTTGGTGTGAGGTGTATGAAATTTTTGGAGCCGACAAGTTATATTTTGAATATTACATCTAATTAGGCTGACCTAATTGATGTTATGCTCAAAGTGAACATATATGTTAGATCTTTTTTGGTATTTTGAGGTGTGTAATGAATGTTGTGAATGTCCTTTTAGTGTAGGAAAAAACATCCCTTGAATAATAGAAAAATAGGGTAGTTTCACAACAATGAATTGATGAACCGTTTATCAACTTCTCTATATTTCATTCAGTTATATGTGCTATAATGTGCAAATGAATATCAAAAAAAAAAAAACTAACTGATATACTAGTCAAAAGAAAAAATTTAAGAGGGTAAAATGTTGTGTACCTATTGCAAAAATTTATTTTTTGGGCCTCAATGACGACTCATCAATTTATGGTTTATGTTCTTCAATGTCTGCACACCCAGATCCTAGTCAGAGACTATCAAAAACTCAGAAATAAATTTTGTAGCTTAGTTTTCATGATATTTCAAGAAAGGTGACAACATTGACAACTTTGCAACTTTGACAACCTTGAAAAAAAAATTCTCTTCAATTAATCTTCAACCTAAAACTTGCAATCACGCATCAAAGAGGAGAAAAATATTGTTTTGTTAGAGAATATGGGTTTTCCTTGGTCAAACCCCATTTTGGTAATTAAACCTCAAAATGAAATAATGCATAAAGGAATGATGAATGAATAAACAATGTGTAACAACTCACCAAACCTTGTTGAAACCTTGGATTGCAAATATGAAACTTAGCATGAAATGGCCTCAATGAGTGTAGATCTTGATCATGAACTTGGCATAAGCTAATGGCTTTGAACACTTGAACTTGATCAGCAATACTACATCATCACATTAGCTCAACAACATGCATTACTTTGACATGATGATTGATATCTTGATTGTTACAATAAAATTCTACAAATCTTCCTTTGAATTCCTTTTTGAATGCTCTTGTGAACTCTTGATCTCATAAATTTGCTATTAAGACTTGAACAATTGAAAAATTAGATCAAAGTATGTGAAATAACCCTATGTTTATACTTATCTTACTCTTAATTCCCAAAATTAAAATATCAAAAGCTAACATCAAATCTAGAATTTTAAATCATTAGAATACCACCAAAAACATATCCCAAGGGGGGGCCCTAGGTCTAAGTGAGGACCCATTCGCCATGTGGCGAATGGGTCATAGCTCACTTAACTAGGACACACTTCAAACAATGTGAAATATTATGTAAAAATATGGTCTTAGGACCTAGTGAGGACCCATTCACCAGGTGGTGAATGGGTCCTAGGTCACTAACCTAAGACACACACCTTCTAAAATTTAGTTTTGTGTAATGTCATTTAAGAATGTCGAGATTTATCCATCAAAATTTGTAATTAATTAGACTTGGATTTGAATTAAAGGGGCCAATTAAGTAAAATTAACCTCAATCAATTAATAAAGCCCTAGATTAGTGTGAAATTGTAAAGATACACTTTATAACACCCTAAATAAGGCATAATTAAGTCAATTTTATTAAAAAGGGCCCTAAACTTAATGTGATTGTGTAAAACACATTACAACACTAAATCAAGGTGACATTAAGCTCATTTATTATTAATTATTTCCCAAATGAAGTTTGAAAAAGGGATAATTTTTTCTATACTACATTTAGCCCCAACTTTAGTGACAGGAGGAACTTGCTTCAAACTCACACTAAAGTAGACATTCAAGAGGGGTCCAAGTGTACCAATGTGGAGGGTATAGGATGACAAATATCAAGGGGGTAGTCAAGCCCCCAAGATCCAAGATCCTATGTCAAACCAACATAAGCATAAAGGGACACACAAAGTGTATGATATGTAGCAGCAAGATAAGATACACAAACATGCAATGTCAAAGACTAAAAGAAAGGGAAAAACAAAAGTAAAAGGGGTGGATCAAGCCTCGACAATCTATCCAACTTGATGTGGATCAGGTCTCAGTTGTTTTTCCAAAATGCGTGCTCACTCTGGGGTAGTGAAACCTTAGGCTATCCATAAGGTGAGTTTTCCCAATAGGTGGCTTAGTGAGAAAATCATGCCTCTATGTCAGCTCTCATCATACTAACCATACCAAAGCTATCCATTTGATAACTTTAATAAGGCACCATAACATGAAACATGCAAGTAAAGGTTTTTTTCAAATGGGACTTTGCTTAGTTTTTGTAAGGTCTCTTCTTAGGGGACATCATACCTAACATCTCCAAGAGAGGAAAATTCAAAGAAATATCACGCTCTTGGAGGAAATTCAACCCAATGAAACCACCAAGAAAAGGATGCATCACAAGAATAAAGAAAATAACACAAAGAAATATGAGTTTCGATGTATGCCCCCACTTTAAAGTAGGAGACATAAGAGCTTACTCAAAAATCCTTATGCCAAGTCATATGTTCCCAAATGAAACTACATCATGAATAAGGGGTTTCCCCCAAAATGCAATACTAAGTATAACTCAATATGTCACATGCAAGCCAACTTAAGGCATGTTGTTTTCATCCCAAGCTTGCTCTTATATATACATGGAAGGTGGTAAACTAGCCAAAAGAAACAATCAACAAGTGTCATACAAGAACAAGGCTACCTAACCCCTTTACCCTACTTAGTGCAAGACAAGGGTGAGCCGAGATGATTAATGATAATCAGTACTAATTAGATGAAATTGGTGTTGCAACACAAGGAAGGGAACCACAATTCTTAAGATGGTGAATTTTATTACCCAAATCCTTACATGCATTAGTAGAATGACCATGAACTCTATGATATGCACAAAATGAACTCAATGTTCTACCATTTCTTTTATGTTCTTGGAGGGAGAGATATCAAATGATCTTGTAGGAATCTTGATAAGATACTCTCTTGATCAATAGTAGGGAATATTTCTTTCTTTTATAACAAAGATATCTCTTGCTTAGTACAAGGTGTCATAATTACAAAAGACTCTTTAGATTGTGATATTTTGTGCTCTCCTTGAAAGGAGGGTGTAAAATATAACAAAATCCAATCATCACTAAGACATGTTCTAGGAGTGATTTGTGTGATGACATTTATGTTAAATGAAGACTTCTTTGTTTCTTTCATTTCTTTTGAAGGACAATAACCAAGACCACTAGTTTCTATCAATTCATGACGCACTAATGTTAAAGTTGGCTTAGAATAATCCTTTGTAAGAGGGTTGATATTGGTTGAAGGCTTGTTTGTTTCTTTCGAGGGACAATAACCAAGACCATTAGTTTTTTCTTGTTTATTGGGCTTTATAGGACACGAATACCTTGTTCTTTAGCACCACATCCTTTTCCACTATACCCAAGTTATTTCATAAGTTCATAACCTCTTCCATAAATATTTTTCATTCCTTTTGGATTCGATGGTGTTCATAATTAACCTCATCAAATTTTGTTGTGTAATTTGTGTGGTGTGTCCCTGATTCTTTGTCTATCTATGGATTTGATAACATAGAAAAACAACCACTTGGATTCATCACATTACCTATTAAAGTTGGAAAGGTCCTATTACACTACACACATTAAGGGTCGAACCATTGTCAACAAGGTTTCTCTTTATCCCAATTTGATTAAAATAGGCTATTATCATGAATGCTTCATTTTGTTTTTGCTCTTCTAATGAAGGTAACTCATCTTGACAAAAAGTAATGTCTAAGTTGACCAAAGTTGTAGCTTGAATTTTAGCTACCACATCATTTGGTCGCACATTAGACAGAGTAGGAACTTGTTGTAAAGAACTTTGAAGCATGTTATGATAACTAGGTAAGTCTTGAATAAGGTCCCATAAGGATATCTTAGTAGGAGTATCCTTAAGTTGTTCAACAAGATCATACTCCTTTCCACTATGTAAAGGCAAGTGAGGAGCACTAGGAAAGATAGGTTGAGGAAATAGGAGGGATGTTGGAGTTTTTTGTCTTGGTTTTGGATTGTTCCTAGTGTTATATGTATGAGAAATGGTATTGTAACTCGGTTGCTGCGACACATCATTATCAATTTTCCTTTTAGGTTGTTCTAAGATAAGCACGAGTTTATTTTGAACTTGTGGTTGTTGTGATGGTGGGTAGATGGTAAGAAGTGGCTCAAGAGACCACTTCAAGGGACATATAATGTGCATAACCTCAAAAGGATTTTCCTTATTTTCATGATCTCTTAGTGTAGGGGAGTCTAATGTAACTTTAGCATCTTCATCTAAGGAAGCCACATCACTATTGTTTGAAAGACATGTGTCAGTGTTCTCATTTTCTTGTACCATTGTATCTTCCCTAGTGGGAGAGTTTTTAGGAGAGAAACAAACTATATATTCATGAGATTTAATGGTTGGTTCTTCTAAAATAACTTCACCACAAGTAAGGGAGTTATCAATGGTTGGATTTCCTTGATTATCAATGTTGGTATCCTCTTTTTCAACAATGTTTTCAATAGGGGAAGAGATGCAAATAGGAATCTCATAACTCTCATTAGTTTGATCTTCTAACACCAAAATATCTTCTTCATGGCTAGAAGAGATATTGAGAGAAAACCAAATTTGATTGTCTAGATTATCCACCATTCTATTCTTTTTCACTAAAGCATTCTCATGAGTGTGAGTTTCTTAGCATGCTTAGAAAGGTAAGATATTAACATTGTGAATCCAAAACTGAAAAGTACTTCTAACCATCTTATGCAATGTTGCAAGAATGTAAACAATGTATTTTCAAAGATGAAAATTACTTTTATCCAATTTATGCAAAACTTCAAGAATGCAAACAATGTGTATCCAAAAATGAAAAGAACTTTTATCAAACTTATGCAAAGCTTCATGAATGTAAACATTGTATATGCAAAAGTGAAAAGTACTTTTTTTTGGATATTGCTGATGTGTTGTTGTCATTGATGTCAACACTATTAGCATTAATGTCTTTAAGGATGTATATGTCGAGGATATTGAGAAAATTGTAATAAAATAAGTCACAGGTTGTCAATGGTGCAGTGAAGTTTAGTATGTTGGCTAGCTCAGTATATTGATGATACAAGGTTGTGGATCAAATGATTTGTTTTCTAGTATATCTAGTTTATCCACATGAAGTTTCAGAGGTTCACATGAAGATTTGATCAAGTTATGAGTATCTTTCTAACAGTTGTTATGTTGCTTCAGCTGGTGTTCTCGAAAGAAGATAATGTGATTATAGTAATGTGAAGTGTTGTGGTACCTCTGTAGTGATTCATGATGCTTTTGGATGTTTCTAGATTGTGCTCTATCTGTGTTGTTGATTTGTGTTGATCGTTGTGCTCGCGATTGGTGATTTTCTTTTGTGAGTTCATGTTTTTCATGTTAATGGCCAACAAGGTGATTGTAGCGTGTTGTGGGTCTTCGAGGAATAATTTTTGAACGTGTTCCGTATTTGAGGATATTTTTTTGGGTCCTCACTATGTTTTGGCCAACTTTGGTTGGTTCGCATTGTAAATTTTTGATTGTTTTGGACGGACAGCTTGTACACATTTCACATTTTGTTGAATTCAACATATAGATGATGTTATCCTTGGTTGCGGATATATATGATTGATTGTTTATACCATTTGGATGCATGGTAAGCGAAGGTGTGTGATGTGTGTGAGTGCTATGTGTGAATAATGTTCAAAAATTTTGAAAGTAGAAGTAAAGTGTGAAGAAGAGTGAGCAGATGAAAGTGAGCTTAACTAGAACTATAATCAGGCATTAGCAGATGTTATTTTCTCAGTTCACAATCTTACAGATTTAATCTAAATCTATTTGTAAGATAGTGAGTCTTCCTTTGGCAGTAATCCTTTTGTATTTGAGTAGTGTGCTCTAGATAGTGTTCCTGAATGCATGTGCATTCCCCATTTATCATACTTTTAATAGAGTATAATCTTGTGGACTAACCTCCACCATGGTTTTTCCCCTAACAAGGTTTCCACGTAAAAAAAAATATTGGTGTTATGTGTGTTTCTAATGTGGTGATGATTTATGCTTTTATGTTTATTTATCAGATATGAGAATAAGTTTAATAAGTATAGTTTTGTGACAACTGATTCCCCCTCTCTCAGTTTTCTACCCTTGTGTTGCCAACAATTGGTATCAAAGCAGGTTCTTTGGAAGAATTTTAATATCTTGAGGTGATCTAGGATGGTGACATATAAGAAGGATAGTCTGAGATTTGATGGAACAAATTATTCTCTGTGGAAATCTCGAATGGAGTGTCATCTGAGATGCATTGGTGTCTTACTGGTCAATTACAAAGAATAGATATATCATCCCATAGAATGGTCCTTCTACTGCCGGTGAGATTAAATATGTTGAGTACAATATTAGGGGTAAGGAAGCATTGTTGAGTGCTCTGACTGATATCGAGATGACAAATGTAATGGATCTGAAGACTACTTATGAGATTTGGAAAAAGTTGTAAACTTTGTATGAAGGTGATACTCATGTGAAGGTTGCTAAGCTACAAAGTCTGAAAGGGAAATATGAAACATTGAGAATGGGTGAAGATGAGAACATCACTTCCTTTATGCAGAGAGTGAATGAACTTGTGTGTAGTATCAGGTGTGTTGGTGGAACATTAGATGAATCAGAAATTGTTTCTAAAGTGCTCAGATCCTTGCCTGGTGCATAGAAACACAAAGTTGTTGCTATTGAGGAGATCCAAACTGTGACAAATGTAACCAAAGACATGTTTATTGGTAAGCTTGCTTCTTTTGAGTTAAGTGAGTTTGGTCAATCTCTTCCTAAGATAGAATCTGCATTCAAAGCTACTATCTTTGGAAAAGATAAGCAGAGATATGATCTGGGAGAATTTCTAGAAAAATGTCCAAGTATGAGCAAGAAATGAGAGAGATTGAAGAAGAAGAGAGAAAACTAGATGAACTTGAAGTGCTTATTGTCAAGAGAATACCTAGATGAGAAGGTAAGTATAAAGGTAAATTGCCTCTTAAATGTTTTTCTTGCAATAAGATAGGTCATTTTTCCTCAAGGTGTCCGAAAAGAGTTCCTAAGCCAAAACCTAACAAGCCTAGATTCCAAAGAAAGTGTTATTATGTAGTTGATGAAGTTGTGATAGATGATGAGTTTGACAAAGGGAATTTAAGAAAGGATGAATGGGTATTTATTTCTATCAAATAAAATGATCCAGTACCTACTGAATCTACTAGTTGCATGAATGTGGAGAAATCTCTAGCTTCTAGAGTTGAAGAAAAATATGAATGGGTGATTGATAGTGGATGCTCTCATCACATGACAGGTGATAAAAGTAAATTTGTGAGCTTGGAAAAGTATGATGGTGGTGTTGTAATATTTGGTGATGAAAAAGCTGGTGTGATCCGCGGTAGAGGATCCATTTCTCCTGATGGTAAGAATAATACTGATGATGTTCTATATGTGGAAGGTTTGAAGCATAATCTCTTAAGTGTTGGAAAAATCATTGACAAGGGATACAATCTTCAATTCAAGAATGGAAAGTGTAGAATTTTGGGGAGTTATAGAAATGTGATTGCATCTGGTACAAAAATAAAAGGTAATATCTTTCACCTAAGTGTCACTAGTAAAATTTGTTTGATTGCTCAAGTTAATGAAATTTGGTTGTGCCATAGGAGATTGTGTCATGTAAACTTTGACAATATTATCAAGATAAGTTCTACTCAGGCTATGAGAGATCTTCCTAAGTTGGTAAACCCTACTAATACTATATGCAAAGAATGTCAATTAGGGAAGCAAACTAAAGTTTCATTTCGGAGCAAACAACATTTTTTGAATGAAGTGTTGGAGCTTGTGCATACTGATCTGTGTGGTCCTTCGAGAGTCAGAAGTTTACAAGGAGACAAGTATTTCATGTTACTTATTGATGATTATTCTAGATTGATGTGGGTTGCTTTCTTAAGGGAAAATTTTGAAGCTCTAGAGAATTTTAAGATCTTTAAGGCTATGGTTGAGACAAAGATAGGTCTAAAGATTAAATGTTTGAGATCAGATAGAGGTGGTGAATTCACCTCCCGTGAGTTTAATTCTTTTTGTGAAGAGCATGGGATAAAGAGAAAATTATTTTCCCCGCGGACCCCTCAAAAAAATGGAGTTGTGGAAAGAAAAGGACAATTCAAGAAGCTGCTAGAACCATGATGTTGGAAGGAAATGTTCCTCATATCTACTGGAGAGAAGTTGTGAGTATTGTTGTTTACACTCTCAACCAGGTACATATCAAAGGTGATATCGGTAAGACTCCTCATGAGCTATGGTTTGGTCATAAGCCTACTGCTAGATATTTTAAAATCTTTGGGAGTAAATGCTATATCAAAAGACATGAAGATATAGGAAATTTTGATGCTAGAAGTGACAAAGGAATCTTTCTTGGTTATTCTACTAAAAGTGAAGCCTACCAGTGCCTCAATAAGTGATTGAGGAAAGTGGTTGAAAGTGCTAATGTCAAGGTTGATGAAGACATAGTTAGACCATCTAGAACCTGTGGATATGATTCAGATGATCAAAATGACAGTTCAGTTCAGACTTAGAATCAAGTGCAGATCGTTCTAGAGGAAGAAACTAGTGAAAGTGCAGAAGTGAGATCACAAGAGATTGAAGTTCAAGAACATCCTAAGACTCCAAGGTATGTAAGAATAAATCATTCAGGAGAATAGATTATAGGTGATAAGAACAAAGGTGTTCAAACTAGGAGAAGAATTGTAAAATAATAATGTTTGATCTCAAAGACTGAGCCTAGTAATGTTAATGAAGCATGCAAACATGAACATTGGATGGAAGCAATGAAAGAAGAACTACAGCAAATTGAGAAGAATAATACATGGATTCTTGTTCCTAGACCTAAGGACAAAAATGTAATTGGAACTAAATGAGTCTTTCAGAACAAACTGAATGAGCAAGGTGAAGTTGTTAGAAACAAAGCAAGACTTGTGTGTAAAGGATATTCTCAAATGGAGGGAATTGATTTTGAAGAAACTTTTTCCCCTATTGCTAGGATTGAAGCTGTGAGACTATTTCTTGCTTATGTTGCTTACAAAAACTTCAAGGTTTATCAGATGGATGCCAAGTCAACATTTCTAAATGGTGAACTGGAAGAAGAAGTGTATATTGAGCAACCTAATGGATTTCAATTGACTAATTAGGGAGACATGGTTTTTCAGTTGAAGAAAGCATTGTATGGACCTAAGGAAGCCCCAAGAGCATGGCATGCCATATTGGACAGGTATTTGTTGAAGCTTGGATTTAATAAAGGTATTGTTGATAGTAATTTATATTTCAAGATTGATCATGATAAAGATTTGATTGTTGAAGTCTTTGTTGATGATATCATATTTAGAGGAAATGATATTTTGTGCATGAAGTTTTTTTATGAGATGCATAGTGAGTTTGAGATGTCTATGATTGGAGAAATGAAATTATTTTTGGGATTGCAAATTACTCAGCTAGATAAAGGTATCTTTATGTCTCATTCCAAGTATCTGAAAGAATTGCTAAAGAAGTTTGGTATGGAAGATTCAAAGCCAATTGGTACACCTATGGTGACAGGATGTAAGTTGACACAAGATGATGATTCTCCTAAAGAAAATCAGATTAGATATGGATCTATGATTGGTGGATTCCTCTATTTGACTCAAACTAGACCTAATATCATGAATGTCATATGCATTGTTGCAATATTTCAAGTTGATCCTAAGGAATCTCATGTGACAGCTGTGAAGAGGATTTTCATATACTTGAAGGGGTCAATTGATTTTAGCCTATGGTATCCTAAAGAAGATGATCTTACTTTGAGTGCATTTACTGATGTTGATTGGGCAAGAGATGTGAATGACAGAAAGAGTACTAGTGGTGGTGCATTTTTCTTGGGAAAGAAGTTGATTTCATGGTTAAGTAAGAAGTAGAATTCCATTTCTTTATCTACTACAAAGGCAAAATAAATTGTTGTTGCTAACAATTGTACTCAAGTATTGTGGATGAAACAGATGTTGAAAGACATCAGAGTTGTGTATGATGAACCTATTATTATATTCTGTGATAATTCAAGTTCAATTAACATTTCTATGAATCTGGTGTTGCATTCAAAAACCAAGCATATATCTATCAAGTTTCACTTTTTGAGAGAGAAGGTGAGTGAGAAATCAGATTGGAGTATGTCCCTACTAAGGAATAGATTGCAGATATCTTTACCAATCCTTTTCCTAAGGATACTTTCGTGTATCTCAGAGGGAAGCTAGGGGTGATTACACCTCCTAATCAAAATTAAGATGCATTGACTTGCATCAGTCTATGCATTTCATAGTCATATCTTATGATCTAGATTGATGTTGTGGTGGTTGCTACTTAGGGGGAGTAGTCAGATGTTTAGAAATGTGGTTCAAAGCTTGTGTGGAGAAAGATAATGTGTATCTTTGTCATTGATGTCAAAGGGGGAGAAGATTCATGTGAAAAACTGTGAAAGATCTAAGGGGGAGAAAGTGCTAAGAGAAAGTGTCGATGGTGTTTTTCACATCACGTGTTGTCATCAATGCCAAAGGGGGAGATTGTTGGATATTGTTGATATGTGGTTTTCATTGATGTCAAAACTATTAACATTAATGTCTTTAAGGTTGTCTATGTCAAGGATATTGAGAAAATTGTAATAAAATAAATCACAGGTTGTCAGTGGTGCAATGAAGTTTAGTATGTTGGCTAGCTCATTATATTGATGATAAGAGGTTGTGGATCAAAGGGTTTGTTGTCTAGTATATCTAGTTTATCCACATGAAGTTTCAGAGATTCGCATTAAGATTTGATCGAATTATGAGTATCTTTCTAACAGTTATTCTATTGCTTCAACTAGTGTTCCTGAAAGAAGATAATGTGATTATAGTAACATGAAGTGTTGTGGATACTTCTGTAGTGATTCATTATTCTTGTGGATGTTTCTAGATCATGCTCTATTTTTTTTTTAATCCGCGTTGATCGTTGTTCTCGTGATTGGTGAATTTCTTTTGTGAGTTCATGTTTTTCATGTTCATGGCCGACAGGATGATTGTAGATCTTCGAGGAATAATTTTTGAAGGTGTTCCATATTTGAGGATATTGTTTTGGGTCCTCACTATGTTGTGGCCAACTTAGGTTGGTTTGCATTGTGAATTGTTCATTGTTTTGGGCCAAAAATTTGTACACATTTCATATTTTGTTGAAGCCAACATGTAGATGATGGTATCCTTGGTTGTGGATATATATGATTGATTGTTTATACCATTTGGATGCATGGTAAGCGAAGGTGTGTGAAGTGTGTGAGTGCTATGTGTGAATAATGTTCAAATCTTTTGAAAGCAAAATTAAAGTGTGAAGAAGAGTGAATAGAGTGTGCTTAACGGGAACTATAATCAGACATTAGTAGATGCTAGTTTCTCAGTTCACAATCTTACGGATTTAATCTGAATCTATCTGTAAGATAGTGAGTCTTCCTTGTGTAGTAAGCCTTTTGTATTTGAGTAGTATGCTCTAGGAACTATGCCTGAATGCATATGCATTCCCCATTTATCATACTTTTAACAGAGTATAATCTTGTGGAATAACCTCCACCATGGTTTTTCCTCTAACAAGGTTTCCACGTAAAATAAATCTTGGTGTTATGTGTGTTTTTGATGTGGTGATGATTTATGCTTTCATGTTTATTTATCATATTTGAGAATAATTTTAATAAGTATAATTTTTGTGACAACTGATTCCCCCCTGCCCTCTCAATTGGCTTCCCTTTTGTTGCCAACACTTTTATCCATATTATGCAAAGCTTCAGGAATGTAAACATTTTCAGATCTAATGATTTTTGCTACTAAAATGATTTTGGTATGATTCAGAAATGACTACACTAAATGGATGATTTTGACTTGGATGCATAAAATAAAAATTCCTGAAACTTTCTAGACTGATACAGTAGGTTACCAATAGGCCTAAGAAGTGCAAAAACCCACAAAAAACTCAAAAAAGTTGGTTTTTGTAGGCCTTCAAGGACTCATTCGCCTAGTGGAAAATGGATCCTGGTATGCTCTTTTGGGAAACTCTGAATATGATATTGAAGCTTAGGAACTGTGAAAACTTGTTTCCTTTGTAACCTTAATAGGGACTCGTTCACCCTATGGTGAATGGGTGCTAGTACAATATTTTTTAAAAATGAAAAGTGAAATTTCTACGTGATTATATGTTTTCTATTTCAGATCTCAAACTATAACTTTTGTGACAGAAATTTCCAAAATTTAATGTTGAAATACAAGTGCAATGAAGGAAAAATGATGAACTATATGACACCTTTTGAAATGCAATTTTGATCCAATTTTTGAACATGAATAATGAAAAGCACACTAATATGCAAACACAATGCAAAATCAATCTAACATTACGCAATTTTTGTTGAATTTTTAGATTTATAATGAATGCAAAATGCAAGTTTACACCTAAAATGCAAATGCAAACTAATGCAATTTTTACAACCCTATATTAAATTAAAACTAATGCAATGTGATGTAAACTAATGCAAATCTTGGATCTAGGGTTTTAATGGACTCCAATTTTTTAGAATTTTGATGTACAAGGTTGGGTTCACCATAATGAAACATAGAAAAATAGGTAGGTTCACCAAAATGAATTGATGAACCATGTATCTACTTCTCTATATTTCATTCAATTATGTGTGCTATAATGTGCAAATGAATATCAAAAAACAAACCTAACTGATATACCAATCAAAAGGAAATTTTTAGGAGGGTAAAATGTTGTGTACTTGTTGCAAAAAGTTCCTTTTCAAGGCTCATTGAGGACTCACCAATTTTTGGGTTCTATTCTTCAATTTTTGCACATCCATATCCTAGTCAGAGACTGTCAAAAACCTAAAAATAAATTTTGTAGCTTAGTTTCTATGATCTTGCAAGAAAGGTGACAACTTTGACAACTTTGACAACTTTTTTCTCTTAAATTGATCTTCAACCTAAAACCTACAATCACACATCAAAGAGGAGAAAAATATTGTTTTTTTAGAGAATAGGTGTTTTCCTTGGTCAAACCCCATTCTGGTAATCAAACCTTGAAATGAAATAGTGCATAAAGGAATGATGAATGAACAAACAATGTGTAACAACTCACCAAACCTAGTTGAAACCTTGGATTTCAAATCTAAAACTTAGAATGAAATGGCCTCAATGAGTGTAGGTCTTGATCATGAACGTGGCATAAGATAATGGATCTAAACACTTGAACTTGATCACCAATGCTACATCATCACATTAACTCAAACAACATGATTTGACATGATGATTGATATCTTGATTGTTGCAATAAAATTCTTCAAATATGCCTTTGAATGCCTTCCTGAATACTCTTGTGATTTCTTGGTCTCATAAATTTTCTATTAGGACTTGAACACTTGAAAACTTAGATCAAAGTATGTGAAATAACCCTATATTTATATGTATCTTACTCCTAATTCCCAAAATTCAATATCACAAGCTAACATCAAATCTAGGATTTGAAATCATTAAAACACTACCAAAAACATATCCCAATGGGGGGGTGTTCTAGGTCTAAGGGGGGACCCATTCACCATGTGGAAAATTGTCCTAGCTCACTTAACTAGGAAACACTTCAGACAATGTGAAAGATTATGTGAAAATAGGGTCCTAGGACCTAGTGAGGACCCATTCGCCAAGTGGTGAATGAGTCCTAGGTTACTAACCAAGGACACACACCTAAAATTAAGTGTTTTGTAATGTCATTTAAGAATGTTGGGCTTTATCCCTCAAAATTTGCAATTAATTAGGCTTGGATTTGAATTAAAGGGGTCAGTTAAGGAAAATTAACCTTAATTTATTAATAAAGCCCTAGATTAGTGTGAAAGTGTAAAGATACACTTTACAACACCCTAAATAAGGCACAATTAAGTCCATTTTATTAAAAATGGCCCTAAACTTAATGTGATTATGTAAAACACATTACAACACTAAATCAAGGTGACATTAAGCTCATTTATTATTAATTATGTCCCAAATTAAGTGTGAAAAAGGGATACTTTTTTCTACACTACATTCATTTTTCACACTTAATTTGGGAATGAATAATAATAAAATAAGCTTAATGATGCCTAATTTAGTGTTGTAATATCTTCTTCATATTCACATTAAGTTTAGGGCCTTTTTAAATAAAATGAATGTAATTGTGCCTTGTTTTTTGTGTTGTAAGGTGTACCTTTACACTTTCACACTAATATATTGTTTTATTTGTTGATTGAGGTTATTTTTCCTTAATTGGCCCCTTATATTCAAATACAAGCCTAATTAAATAAAATTTCCAAGGGATAAATCCCTACATTCATAAATGTCATTACACAACACTTAACTTTGGAAGATGTTTGTCCTAGGTAAGTGACCTAGGACCCATTTCTATAGGGTGAATGGGTCCTCACTTAGATATAGGACCTTAATTTAAACTATGTTTAACACTGAGTAATTTTTGTCATAGGTAAGTAACCTAGGACCCATTCGCCATAGGGTGAATGGGTTCTCACTTAGACCTAGGACACCCTTTAAAATATGTTTTTGGTGGTATTTTAATGATTTCAAATCTACAATTCAATGTTGGCTTGTGATATTTAGATTTTGGGAATTAATGTTAAGATATATATAAATACAAGATTATTTTACTTAGTTTCACCTAGAAACTTTATGAGCAATTCCTAGTAGCAAGTTTAAGAGATCAAGATAAATTCAAGACAATTGTCAAGGCATTCAAGGGTAGATTTATAGAAGATTATTGCAGCAATCAAGATTCCTTTCATCATGTCAAAGATTCATTGCATCATGCATGTTGTTTGAGCTAATATGGTGATGTAGAGTTCAAGATCTATTCAAGTGTTCAAAAGCATTGTTTCACATCAAGTTTCAAGATCAAGATCCACATCCATTGAAGCCAATTCTTTCTAGTTTGTAGATTTGTTATCCAAGGTTTCAATTAAGGTTTGGTGAGTTATTACATAGATTTTTTCATTCATCATTCCTTCATACTTTTCTATTTCATCTCAAGGTTTAATTACCAAAATATGGTTTTGACCAAGGAAAACCCCCATTCCCTAACAAACAACAATTTTCTCTCTTTGATGTGTGATTGTATATTTTAGGTTGAAGATCCTTTGAAGAGAAAAATTGAAGAAAGTTGCAAAGTTCTCAAAGTTGCAAGAAAAGTTATCAAATCATAGAAAATCTTCTATAGAATTTATTTATGGTTTTCCGACAATGAACATCTAGATTCTAGGAGTGCAAACCTAGTAGAAGAGAAACCAAAAAGATTTTTTTAGGAACCCTAGCCAGGACCCATTCACCATAGGGCGTATGAGTCCTCAGTGAGATTTGAAAGGTGACTTTTGGTGAGAGGTACACATCCTTTTCCCCTTTCCAAATTTTCCTTTTGATTATTGTTTCTATCATATTTGATTGTTGTTCTTCATTTGCATTTCATAGCTTACATTTTGAATGAAATTAGGGAAATAGATCTTTGGGGTGAACCAACCCATTCATCCAAAAATAATAATTTTTGTATGTTTCATTTTTGTGAACCTGAGTTTGATCCTTTCATTTTTAATTTTAGATTCCTCTTTCACCCTAGATTTAGATCTTGCACTCATTTCCATCTCTTTGCATTAAATTGTCTCATTTAGGGTGTCTAGTTTGCATTCAACTTTGCATTTCATTTAAAGATTTTAGGATTGCATAGTTTTCTTTCTTTAAATCTAAAAAATACAAAAAAATTAGCCATATTGCATATCATTTACATAGCATTTCATCATATTCATTTTCATTTGAAAATTTAAAATAAAAATTACATATCAAACTAGGTTTTCTAGGTTGTCATTTTTTCACATTTTGCACTTTCATTCAACATTTAATTCAAAGAAAATTTAAACTGTAACTTATTGTATCATATCAGAATCTAGAAACTACTAAAAATCACTCCAAATTTTGTAAATATTTGTTTCAAAACCCTCACCTAGGACCCACTCACCCTAGGGTGAATGAGTCCCTAATCAGGGCCACATTCTAATTTTTTGGGCATTAAAACATTCATTTCTGCATTCTTGTTTATTTTTTCAATTTTTTGTTTTTGTTTGCAAAATTTTTGTTTCATTAATTTGATCATATCTAGCTTAATTTGATAAATTTAGTGTATTGTGTGATTTCAAAATTGCATTTACAAGACTTCATTTTTAGATTTTTGCAATGTAATCAGAAAATTACCTTGTTTAGAATCTGAAAATTACATTTATATATTGCATTCTAGGTCATTGCATTGCATTTTACCCTCTTTCCATTTTGGGTTGGTATTGAGTTTGTAAAAAATTTATGAGCTTTACAACTTGGTATCCTATTAGCAATACTATTGTGAGATGTAGTTCGAGACTCATGTCATCCCGCAATACACCATTTTCCATCGATCTTGGCTTTTCTAACTCTCTTTCTAATAGTGTTGATAATCAACCCCCCCTATGGATCATAACTTGCATACCTCATTTCCAATGACTACCTTACCTACAACCAATGTGCATGATGTTGTTAACAATTCCATCCCTACCATGACTAGTTGTACTCAAGATTTTGGGCATACTCGAATCCAAGGTGGAACTTCAATTCCTCCTTCCACTAGATACCCATCTCTATTTCTACATACACTAGTACTCATGTTACCATAGGCATTCAGACTACTAGAAATGTCAACACTTCCTTAGGTATTTTCGCTAGGAATTCTTCTAGTTTTGTGCATTCAAATATCATATCTCATCAACCATCTCCCCTTACAAACCTACAATTCACTTTCCCTACACAAACATACACCACTCCACCTTATTCCCCTCCATCTCATAATACCAACAATGATCCCATAATTAACACACTTTTGCAAAACATGATTTCCCTTCAACAACAAATTGCCATCCTAATTAAATCAAAACAACAATGGTCAACCTTCTAAATACAGTGGCGGATTATTTTTCCAATAAGGGAGTTAAAGCAAAGGAAAAAATGAGCTAGCAGAGGGGTGATGAGTTGGAGGATGATGTCACGGCCCTAATCATGTATGACCATATTCACAAGAAGGTGCAATTCTCCTTTCCAATGAATGATGGTTAAGTGTCCTTTCTTGTAGTTTTGGGACTGTGATTTTATCATCACTCATTGTTGGCCGAAGTGTAATTATTATATTTCCCATTTGAGTGATGTGAGCTTCGCATGCTTTCTGGGCACTTTTATCATTTGGTTATTTGGGTTTCTTGATTTTTCTATTCTTTCTTGCAAGGCTACCAACATGGGTGGTGAGAGTCGCAGGGTGGAGCCAGCAGACTATAAAGACTTAAGGAACAATTCAAAGCTTTGGGAGATGCTGGAGAAGGGTGGTATTACTATCTTCATTGAGAAACTCCATGGCTAGGATCCGAATGTTACTAGGGTCTTTTCCAGGGGTTGGAGGTATGGTGAGATCAAATTGTTTGGCAGACAAGTGGTCATTAATGAGCAATTAGTTGTTGAGGTAACGGGCCTTTCTATGGAAGGTATTAATTTCTACAGGGATAAAAAACTTTCCGACCAAGCAGTCCAAAAATTCCCTAATTTAGAGGCTGAGAGGGAGGACCTGTGAAGGACGACAAAAAGCTACTATGATTCGGAGAGGATTTTTTCGCACTTGAGGAAGGTGTTGAACGTGCTAATGGAGTACATCACTCTAGATGGCCATTACACTTGAGTCTTCAGGTATCATTCCATCCTCCTCAACCACTTCAGGCATTAGGTTAGGGTTTTGTTTCCATCCTATCTCGCATCTTCTCTGAATGCCAGTTTGTAGAACCATAGACGGAACCCTATCAGGCATTTCATTCTCCACGAAGGCTTACTTGTTTTAATTTATGATCATTTCAAAGCCATGTCGGCTTTGTCCCACCAGTCTCCTTCTAAGGATAGGGTTGTTGTTAAGGGAAAAGGGAAATTTAGTGACTCTCCCCAAAATAAGGGTAAGAGAAAGGTTTCGGAGGACCCCTCCTATGATGTTAATGATGAGGAATCGCAGTCAACCCCATCATCTGAGTACTCTAGCTACCTTGCTACCGACAAAGATGAAAGGCCCTGATTTCCTAGGGATCTTAAGGCGAAGGACCACTATTTTAAGGTTGAATGGGAATTCCCTGATGATATTCTTGCTATAGCCCGCAAAAGGGTTTGTGGATTCTTTTAGGTTAATTAGATGGGTGTTCTTTGAGATTAAGGAGATTCAGATGAACAGAGAGCTATGAGCAGTAAAATGGAGAAAGATGATGAAAATATTAATAGAGATAGTGTTAAGGCCACGAAGTTATGGATGAAGGAAGAAAAGAAATATATGGTTGAGTGCCTCAAGAAAACTATAGAAGATTTACAACATTTTAAAAGTAACCATGAAGGTAAGTAGTTTGAGATGGAGGAGGAGCTGAGGAATATCAAAGATTCTCTCCACAAAGTGTTGGTCATGAGCCATAAGATTTTAAAGTCTACTGTGAAGACCATGAATACCATGGTGGAAAATCTGGAAAATGCTCATCAAGTAAGGACGGCTATGTATGTTGATGTGGACAAAGAGGAAGGTCAGTTGGATGGTGGGGGGCCGAGCAATAGGACCAAAGAAAACTTGAATATCCAGGAAATTAAGAAGTTTGCTCTTAATATGAACCAACTAGAGCAAGAGGCGGCAGAGATCCTAAGAAATTTGGCTTAGTGGTTGGTTTTTTCGTGGCTTTTTGTTATTTTTTGTTGTGTTGCCTAGGGTTCCATTTTTTTCTTCGTTGTGGGCAGCATTTTGTTTTTTTTCTGGGCTCTGCTAATGTTTTATCTTTTTCCTTCTTATTGTTAATGTTTTCAGGATCTCTTCAAAACTTGTTTGTTCCTTAATAAAAAAACAATGATCAACCTTCACAATACATCAAAACCAGCCCGTTATCCTTGGAGATATTGAGAAAAAAAATGCCACAAGGTATAGAGGTTCCTAGATTTGATAAGTATGGTGGGGAAAGGAGATCTCATTAGCCATGTTTCCACTTACACAATCCTATTTAGTGATTTTATTTTTGAAGGAAAACTCTTGGCTAAACTATTCCCAGATCCTTGAAAGATACTACCTTAGAGTGATTTTGTTCTTTATCGATTAATTCAATTTGTTCATTCAATTAACTTATTGATGCCTTTTACAACCACGTCCATATTCATATGGGTCCCAAGATGACTTTACCTGACTTGATGAAATGTAAAAAAAGGATGATGAGAAAGTCACAAATTTCATAGCACGATATCAAATGCTTTATTCACAAGTAAACATTAAGATTCTTAATGCTAACCTTCAAAGAATGTTTATTTCCAACTTGCAAGACAAAATCCAAAAAAATCTTGAAATGATGAGATTTCCCTCATTCACATAGTTATGCACAACCCTTCATGATTTTCAGAATTTGGTTAGTATTTGTGATGTGAAAATTCCACCTAGCCATACTAAAAAGTTTGAATTTGAACCTCAAAATAGTTACTAACCTTTCAAGAAACAAAATAGGGGCTTTTTACAACTTAATTCCCCTCAACCAAATCAATAAGTTGATAAACAAGTGGTTTCTATAAAGATGACAAATAATTTTTCCTTTGGGGATAGGAATAGACAGTTTACTCATTTACCCAACACACTTCATAACATCATGTTGCAAATCATAGACAAGAATATGATTTCCTTACCTCCTATTAGAGCTTCTGATCCTAATAAACCATTACCCTCAAACTATAGAGTAAATGCTTATTACCATTTCTGACAAAAAATGGACACGATACAGAATATAGGAAGCGTCTTAAACATCTTATGTAAGACCTTTGTTATGCCTTGCATAACCACCCTATTTTGTTTTTGGTCAAAATGGGTCCCCCTTTTGTTGTTTTTGTCTTTGGTGTTCTTCTTCCAACTTTGGGAGTTGTCTTTTTCTCCAAAGTCTTTATTTTCTTTTGTTTGTCAGGTTCAAGTTTCAGACTCTCACTGGCACTTGATACTTTTTAAAAGTTCAAGTTCTCGTCTTCACCCCGATCCTAATCCTCATGTTTTTCCTTGTGTGTTTTTGTTTTGTCGGATTCGGGTATTGAATTGAAATCGTCACCTTTCACCTGTAAAAGTGTAAGTTCCTATTTCCATCCCAATCCCAATTTTTGACTTCCTTTCGTTTTGCCTTGTGTGTTTTGGAATCAGATGTCAGACCAGAAGTAGAACTGAGAACTTTTACAAGTTCTTGTTTCTAGTTCCATCTTGATCCCGATTCCTGCATTTGTCCTTGTTTGTCAAGGTTCAGAATTCAGAACTTTTTTGAAACTTTGCACTTGTTGAAGGTTTTGGTGTCGTGTTCCTTCCCGATCCTGACTCCCACCTACCTTTTGTTTTCGTGATGGCTCATTTATAAACTCCACCCCGATCCCAAGGCTCGAACTAAATCGCATTAATAGAAACCTGTTTGCATGCGTGAATGAGTTTTTATTCTCACCACTCCTCATTTTTGCTTGTGCACTTCGACAAATCAAATCAAAGTGGAGTGAAGGGTTGGAGTTCAAGGTCGATCTTGGATTTCTCGTCGTGTTGTTGGATTCCCTGTCACGGTTTGTGAGGTAGGCATCTTTTTTTTTGTGCATTTTCCTTTCATTTTGGGTTTACATGTGTTTGTTTTGCTCATTTGTTTCTTTCACTGGTTCGCATTTCTTGTTTCTTTTTTTCTTGTTTCTCATTATTTTTGGTTTTTTTTTCATTTTCCTAGCACCCTTTGATGCATTTTAATTTTTTCTCAAACCATCTAGTTCGTTTTCCTCTCTTTTGTTTTGGGTTTTCTTTGTTTTCATTTTTCTCATTTTTTTTTCATGTTTTTGGTGCGGACTATTTGTTCCCTCCGTGCCCTAGTTTACCTAGGGTTTTTGTACTACTCTTGTTGATTCTATTTCAAATTTGATAAACTTTAAAATTCCAACCATTGTAATGTGTGAGTTGAAACTCTAGTTTCCCGTGTCTGATTCCTGAATGAGTTTAAAATATTGTTAAATTTTTGAATTGATTCGTGTTGGGGTTTTGAAACTCTCCTAATCTCGATCCCGAAGGAATGTTTGAAGATACTGATAGATTTATTTAATTTTCTTCATATCTTATGTTGTCCCAATTTTGATTTCCGCATTCCTTTCAGAATTGGGTTTTGGAACTAACCTTTGGCTTGTTACTACTGCCTAGGTCCGAGAATTACTCGTCTCGATTTGATTTCTAACCTTATGTTAGGATTGGAGTTTGGTTCATGACCTTAATATGTTCAAAGGTTATTGTCAAAGTATTAACTCATGCCCAAATTCCAATCCTGATATTACTTTCGGGATTGGGTTTCGAAAGGGCATTGAACCCTTGATATAGTATTAAGTTGTGGTACAAAATTTTAACTCGATTCCAAATTCTGACATGACGTCGAGATCAAAACTCAAGATTGACCCATGCCCACTCATATTCCATAAGTTCGATTTCAAATAACATCCTGATTCTAAATTTCAATATCTTATCGGGATCGAAACTCAAGATGATACTCAAACTTTTTCACCCCCTTTGGGTCTAGTCTCAAATTTTATCCCGATTCCAACTTCTGATGACTCATCAGGATTAGAACTCGTGGAGAACCCTAAACCAATTCAGTTTTGTGAAGTATCTGAGTTGGATGTTAACCAAATCCTGCATTCTGACATAGTCTTTTACAAAGTATAGGTGTTGGTTTAAAGCCTGATTTTGATGTCCAATAGTATTGAAAGGGTGTTATATTAGGGTCATGTTCAAGGTATTCCCCAATCCAAACTTTTGACATAGTTCATTTTTAAGCTTAAAATGATCAAGTTCTTGGTTCTATCCTAAACCTGAAACCCGAAAACACTGCATTAACTTGTAAATGGGTTTTTTTCTTGAATGAATGGGACTTTATATGAATGCTTGTGCTAATCGACCCCCCTCACATTTCTTCTCTCTTTCTAATGAAGGTCACTATTGTAGGTATTAATAAATATCTGATTTGGAGGAAGAAGTAGCTTCTGAGGGAACATCAATGGGAACAAGATCTAAAAGGTTAAAACTAGAACAGGTTCCTATCACTATGAAATACGAGTTCCAGGGAAATCCAGTGCCATCCAAATTTGGTTCTAAGGTAATGAAGATTACAGATACACTTGTGGGCCATATTGATTTGAAGCAATTTTATGATGATACTTTTTCAGAAGATGCTTCCCCAAGGGCCAAGAGGATTGTAGATTTTGGGTTGGCACATGTGGCTACATTTCTTGTTCCTGTGCAATTTCTAAAATTCATACTAACTACTACACACTCTTACAATCCAACTCAGAGGAAGAGTATTGATTCACAAGGAAATGAGATCATAGATTTAACTATAGGGATGATTAGACTGGTGTTTGATCCTCCTCCTCACCCTAATCCCAAAATTATTTCTAAAGTTGATGCACTCAAATGGTGGGTAGTGGATGAGGAAGGGAGTAAAAGGCTTATTAACAAGAGGTGGCTCAAAACAGAAAATAAATCACTGAAGAAGATACCACCCAAGCCCAAAAGGTTTGATTTCTCTGAAGATATTGGGGATATGATCACAAAGCTAGATAGAGAATTTGGAAAGGAGGATTCTCATTCCTTTGGGAATTGGATGTTCCCATTTATCAAAATAATTCTAGATGGAAAGCATCATTTAGATTTGGGACAGATAATTTTAGAAAAAATCCATAATCAAATGATGAAAGTAAGGGAAACCAAGACATTTTATATGTCTTCATATTTAATCTATTGTGTTGCAAGAATGGGATGATTTCTGGGGTTAACTATTGTGGGATCAATGGAGGAAGGTCCAGATCAGAAGAAGGTCTAGGAACACTACAATCAACTAGAGCTAAAGGTAGTAGAAAGACACTTTAAAAGAGTTAATGATGCATTTTTTTATGTTATCATTAATCAGCTTATAGGATATGTTGGCTTCATTGTCGCAGGAAGCCATGGAGTTTATTGAAGAGTGGGGGATTTGGTTTATCCGGTACCCCAAATCCACCTATATTAGACTATTTGGATATGACAAGCACCCTTTCAGACTCCCAAGGTGTTGTGGTCATAGGTGGATCTTGATGGAGTTTGCTCACCAAGCAGCTGAGATGAATACCAAGTTTTCTTATAAGCACAAGGTCAGTTGCCATTCATTCCCATTGTAATTGGAGTTTTATTCTTGTTCTTCTTCCATAGCAGCCAAGTCAACAAAAGAGGAATTTTAGTCTATGAATTTGAAGCTTCGTACATCTAGGAAGGACTTTGATCCTAAGGGGAAAATGAATGGTCTATATGCTTCATATTTTCCCTTCCACAAGCCACTTCTTGAGGACTTTTGGGAAAATTTGCAAGATCATTTTGAAGTGAGAAGAAGAGGGTATGAGAGATTGACCATTCCCAAAATGAAGGACTTTGGGGTTAAAGAGGATATACTAGAAGGCACTTCAAATGTTGGGATCACTCTTTATCCTCAGTATGAAATGGATCAAGTAGCCACAAAGGATTTAGATCCGATTAACTCGATGGAGAAGGAGGAAACCAATATAAATAAAATTTCACATGTAGTTGTTGAGAGAAGTTTGAAATGGCTTAACCTTCATCTCAAATAGCCAAGAGTTAAGACTTCAAGAAAGAAAGATTCCATCAATGAGCCTACTTCTTCAACAAAAACAAGGTAGTACAAGAGGTTGAAGAAAACTACTACACCAACAGAAGAACCTACCCCAGCAGAAGAATAAATCTCAATAAAGAAGGTTACTGAAGCCTTAGCACATGCTAAGGTCACTTATGTTGTCGTTATAGGTCTTTGTGTTCAACCTTTGGCTACAATGTACCCTAGAGAGGAAGTTGTCCAAGAAGGTCCTTCTACAGTTCCTATGCAAACTGAGGATACCCCTCCCACTGCACCATCCACTTCAAGAGTTGTAGTTAGTCAAGAAGA
>VDFB02105785.1:480390504-480497551 GCA_007258455.2 Sequoia sempervirens | reverse complement strand
GAGTTTGATCCTTGCATTTTTAATTTTAGAGTCCTCTTTCACCCTAGATTTAGATCTTGCATTCATTTTCATCTCCTTGCATTAAATTATCTCAGTTAGGGTGTCTAGTTTTCATTCAACTTTGCATTTCATTTAAATATTTTAGGATTGCATAGTTTTCTTTCTTTAAATCTAAAAAATACAAAAAAATTAGTCATATTGCATATCATTTACATAGCATTTCATCATATTCATTTGCATTTGAAAATTAAAATAAAAATTACATATCAAACTAGGTTTTCTTGGTTGTCATTTTTTCACATTTTGCACTTTCATTCAACATTTAATTCAAAGAAAATTTAAACTGTAACTTATTGTATCATATCAAAATCTAGAAACTACTAAAAATCACTCCAAAATTTGTAAATATTTGTTTCAAAACCCTCACCTTGGACCCATTCACCCTAGGGTGAATGAGTCCCTAATCAAGGCCACATTCTAATTTTTTGGGCATTAAAACATTCATTTCTAAATTCTTGTTTGCTTTTTTCAAGTTTTTGTTTTTGTTTGCAGAATTTTTGTTTCATTAATTTGATCATATCTAGCTTAATTTTATAAATTTAGTGCATTGTGTGATTTCAAAATTGCATTTACAAGACTTCATTTTTAGATTTTTGTAGTGTAATCAGAAAATTACCTTGTTTAGAATCTGAAAATTACATTTACATATTGCATTCTAGGTCATTGCATTGCATTTTACCGTCTTTCAATTTTGGGTTGGTATTGAGTTTGTAAAAATTTTATGAGCTTTACAAACTGGTATCCTATTAGCAATAATATTGTGAGATGTAGTTTGAGACTCATGTCATCCTGCAATAAACCATTTTCCATCGATCTTGGCTTTCCTAACTCTCTTTCTAATAGTGTTGATAATCAACCCCCTATGGATCATAACTTGCATACCTCATTTCCAATGACTACCTTACCTACAACCAATGTGTATGATGTTGTTAACAATTCCATCCCTACCATGACTAGTTGTACTCAAGATTTAGGGCATACTCAAATCCAAGGTGGAACTTCAATTCCTCCTTCCACTCAATACCCATCTCTATTTCTACATATACTAGTACTCATGTTACCATAGCCATTCAGACTACTAGAAATGTCAACACTTCCTTAGGTATTTCCACTAAGAATTCTTCTAGTTTTGTGCATTCAAATATCATATCTCATCAACTATATCCCCTTACAAACCTACAATTCACTTGCCCTACACAAACATACACCACTTCACCTTATTCCCCTCCATCTCATAATACCAACAATGATCCCATAATTAACACACTTTTGCAAAACATGATTTCCCTTCAACAACAAATTTCCATCCTAAATCAAAACAACAATGGTCAACCTTCTAAATACGGTGGTGGATTATTTTGCCAATAACGGAGTTAAAGCAAAGGAAAAGATGAGCTAGCAGAGGGGTGATGAGTTGGAGGATGATGTCATGGCCCTAATCATGTATGACCATATTCACGAGAAGGTGAAATTCTCCTTTCCAATGAATGATGGTTAAGTGTCCTTTCTTGCAGTTTTGGGACTGCGATTTTATCATCACTCATTGTTGGCCTAAGTGTAATTATTATATTTCCCATTTAAGTGATGTGAGCTTCGCATGCTTTTTGGGCACTTTTATCATTTGATAATTTAGGTTTCTTGATTTTTCTATTCTTTCCTGCAAGGCTACCAACATGGGTGGTGAGAGTCGCAGGGTGGAGCCAACGGACTGTGAAGACTTAAGGAACAATTTGAATCTCTGGGAGATGTTGGAGAAGGGCGGTATTACTATCTTCATTGAGAAACTCCATGTTTGGGATCTGAATGTTACTAGGGTATTTTCCAAGGGTTGGAAGGATGGTGAGATCAAATTGTTTGGAAGACAAGTGATCATTAATGAGAAGTTAGTTGTTGAGGTAACGGGCCTTTCTATGGAAGGTATTAAGTTCTACAGGGATAGAAAACTTTCCGACCAGGCAATCCAAAAATTCCCTAAATCAGAGGCTGAGAGGGAGGACCTGTGAAGGATGGCAAAAAGCTACTATGATTCGGAGAGGATTGTTTCACACTAGAGGAAGGTGTTGAACATGCTAATGGAGTACATCACTCTAAATGGCCATTACACTAGAGTCTTCAGGCATTAGGCTAGGGTTTCATTTCCATCCTATCTCACCTCTTCTCTGAATGCTAGCTTGCAGAACCATAGACGGAACCCTATCAGGCATTCCATTCTCCATGAAGGCTTGGTTGTTTTAATTTATGATCATTTCAAAGCCATGTCGGCTTTGTCCCACCAGTCTCATTCTAAGGATAGGGTTATTGTTAAGGGAAAAGGGAAATTCAGTGAATCTCCCCAAAAGAAGGGTAAGAGAAAGGTTTTGGAGGACCCCTCCTATGATGTTAATGATGAGGACTCACAGTCAACCCCGTCATCTAAGTACTCTAGCTACCTTGCTACTGACAAAGATGAAAGGCCCTGCTTTCCTAGGGATCTTAAGGCGAAGAACCACTATTTTAAGGTTGAACGGGAATTCCCTGATGATGTTCTTGCTATAGACCACAATGGGTTTGTGTATTTTTTCAGGTTAATTAGATGGGTTTTCTTTGAGATTAAGGAGATTAAGATGAACAAAGAGCTATTGACAGTAAAATGGAGAAAGATGATGACAATATTAATAGAGATAGTGTAAAGGCCACGAAGTTATGGACGGAGGAAGGAAAGAAATATATGGTTGACTGCCTCAAGAAAACTATAGAAGATTTATAGCATTTTAAAAGCAACCATGAAGGTAAGTAGTCTGAGATGGAGGAGGATCTAAGGAATATCAAAGATTCTCTCCACAAAGTGTTTCTCATGAGCCATAAGATTTTAAAGTCTATTGCGAAGACCATGAATATCATGGTGGAAAATCTCGAAAATGCTCATGAAGTAAGGACGACTATGTATGTTGATGTGGACAAAGAGGAAGGTTAGCTAGATGGTGGGGGGCCGAGCAACAGGACCAAAGAAAACTTGAATATCCAGGAAATCAAGAAGTCTGCTCTTAATATGAACAAACTAGAGCAGGAGGCGGCAGAGATCCTAAGGAATCTGGCTTAGTGGTTAGTTTTTCATGGATTTTTGTTGGTTTTTTGTTGTGCTACCTAGGATTCTATTTTTTTCTTCTTTTTGGGCAGCATTTTGTTTTTTTTTCTGGGCTCTGTTAATGTTTTATCTTTTTCCCTCTTATTGTTAAGGGTTTCGAGATCTCTTCAAAACCTATTTGTTCCTTAATCAAAAACAATGGTCAACCTTCACAATACATCAAAACCAACCCGTTATCCTTGGAGATATTGAGAAAAAAAATGCCACAAGGTATAGAGGTTCCTAGATTTGATAAGTATGGTGGGGAAAGGAGATCTCATTAGCCATGTTTCCTCTTACACAATCCTATTTAGTGATTTTATTTTTGAAGGAAAACTCTTGGCAAAACTATTCCCAGATCCTTGAAAGATACTACCTTAGAGTGATTTTTTTCTTTATCAAATAATTCAATTTGTTTATTCAATTAACTTATTGATGTCTTTTACAACCACGTCCATATTCATATGGGTCCCAAGATGACTTTACTTGACCTGATGAAATGTAAAAAAAGAATGATGAGAAAGTCACAGATTTCATAGCACAATATCAAATGATTTATTCACAAGTAAAAATTAAGATTCTTAATGCTAACCTTCAAAGAATGTTTATTTCCAACTTGCAAGACAAAATCCAAAAAAATCTTGAAATGATGAGATTTCCCTCATTCACATAGTTATGCACAACCCTTCATGATTTTCAAAATTTGGTTAGTATTTGTGATGTGAAAATTCCACCTAGCCATACTAAAAAGTTTGAATTTGTACCTCAAAATAGTTACTAACCTTTCAAGAAACAAAATAGGGTCTTTTTACAACTTAATTCCCCTCAACCAAATCAATAAGTTGATAAAAAAGTGGCTGCTATAAAGATGACAAATCATTTTTCCTTTGGGGATAGGAATAGACAGTTTACCCATTTACCCAACACACTTCATAATATCATGTTGCAGATCATAGACAAGAATACGATTTCCTTACCTCCTATTAGAGCTTCTGATCCTAATAAACCATTACCCTCAAACCATAGATCAAATGATTATTACCATTTCTAACAAAAAATGGACACGATACGAAATATAGGAAGCATCTTAAACATCTTGTGTAAGACCTTTTTTATGCCTTGCATAACCACCCTATTTTTTTTTAGTCAAAATGGGTCCCCCTTTGGTTGTTTTTGTCTTCGGTGTTCTTCTTCCAAGTTTGGGAGTTGTATTTTTCTCCCAAGTCTTTATTTTCTTTTGTTTGTCAGGTTCGAGTTTCAGACTCTCACTGGCACTTGATACTTTTTAAAAGTTCAAGTTCCCATCTTCACCCCGATCCTAATCCTCATGTTTTTCCTTGTGTGTTTTTGTTTTGTCAGATTCGGTTATTGAATTGAAATCATCACCTTTCAACCATAAAAGTGTAAGTTCCTATTTCCATCCCGATCCCAATTTTTGACTTCATTTTGTTTTGCCTTGTGTGTTTCGAAAACAGATGTCGAACCGGAAGCAAAACTGAGAACTTTTACAAGTTCTTGTTTCTAGTTCCATCCTGATCCCGATTCCTACATTTGTCCTTATTTGTTAAGGTTCAGATTTCAGAACTTTTTTGAAACTTTGCACTTTTTGAAGGTTTTGTTGTCATGTTCCTTCTCGATCCTGACTCCCACCTACCTTTTGTTCTCGTGATGGCTCATTTATAAACTCCACCCAGATCCCAAGGCTTGAACTAACTCACATTAATAGACACCTGTTTGCATGCGCGAATGAGTTTTTATTCTCGCTGCTCCTCATTTTTCACTCATTTTTTCTTGTGCACTTCAACAAAGAAAATCAAAGTGGAGCGAAGGGTTGGAGTTAAGGGTCGAGCTTGGATTTCTCGCCGTGTTGTTGGATTTCTTGTCACGGTTTGTGAGGTAGGCATTTTTTTCATGCATTTTCCTTTCATTTTGGGTTTAAATGTGTTTGTTTTGCTCATTTGTTTCTTTCACTAGTTCACATTTCTTGTTTCTTGTTTTCTCGTTTCTCATTCTTTTTGGTTTTTTTTTTCATTTTCCTAGCACCCTTTGATGCATTTTCATTTTTTCTCAAACCATCTAGTTCATTTTCCTCTCTTTTGTTTTGGGTTTTCTTCATTTTCATTTTTCTCATTTTTTTTCATGTTTTTGGTGCAGAATTCTTGTTCCCTCTGTGCCCTAGTTTACCTAGGGTTTTTGTACTACTCGAGTTGATTCTATTTCAAATTTGATAAACTTTAAATTCCAACCATTGTAATGTGTGAGTTGAAACTCTAGTTTCCCGCATCCGATTCCTAAATGAGTTTAAAATATTGTTAACTTTTTTAATTGATTCGTGTTGGGGTTTTGAAACTCTCCTAATCTTGATCCCAAAGGAATGTTTGAAGATACTGATAGATTTATTTAATTGTCTTCATATCTTATGTTTTCCCAATTTGGATTAATGCATTCCTTTGAGAATCAGGTTTCGGAACTAACCTTTGGCTTGTTACTACTGCCTAGGTCCAAGAATTACTCATTTCTCAATTTTGATTTCTAACCTTATGTTAGGATCGGAGTTTGGTTCATGACCTTAATATGTTCAAAGGTTATTTTCAAAGTATTAACTCATGCCAAAATTCCAATCCTCGTATTACTTTCGGGATCGGGTTTCAGAAGGGCATTGAACCCTTGATATAGTATTAAGTTGTGCAGAATTTTAACTCGATTCCAAATTATGACATGACGTCGAGATCAAAACTCAAGATTGACCCATGCCTACTCATATTACATAAGTTCAATTTCAAATAACATCTTGATTCTGAATTTCAATATCTTATCGGGATTGAAACTCAAGATGATACTCAAACTTGTTCACCCCCTTTGGGTCTAGTCTCAAATTTTATCCCGATTCCAACTTCTGATGACTCATCAAGATTAGAACTTGTGGAGAACCCTGAACCAATTCAGTTTTGTGAAGTATCTGAGTTGGATGTTAACCAAATCCTGCATTCTAACATAGTCTTTTACAAAGTATAAGTGTTGGTTTAAAGCCTTATTTTGATGTCTAATAGTATTGAAAGGGTGTTATATTAGGGTCATGTTCAAGGTATTCCCTGATCCCAACTTTTGGCATAGTTCATTGTTAAGCTTAAAATGATCAAGTTCTTGGTTCTATCCTGAACCTGAAACCCAAAAACACTACATTAACTTGTAAATGGGTTTTTTTCTTGAATGAATGGGACTTTATATGAATGCTTGTGCTAATCGGCCCCCCTCACATTTCTTCTCTCTTTCTAATGAAGGTCACTATTGTAGGTATTAACAAATGTATAATTTGGAGGAAGAAGTAGCTTATGAGGGAACATCAACGGGAACAAGATCTAAAAGGTTAAAACTAAAATAGGTTCCTGTCACTATGAAATACAAGTTCCAGGGCAATCCAATGCCATCCAAATTTGGTTCTAAGGTCATGAAGATTACAAATACACTTGTGGGCCATATTGATTTGAAGCAATTTTATGATGATACTTTTTTAGAAGATGCTTCCCCATGGGCCAAGAGGATTGTAGATTTCGGGTTGGCACATGTGGCTACATTTCTTGTTCCTGTGCAATTTCTGAAATTCATACTAACTGCTACACACTCTTACAATCCAACTCAGAGGAAGAGTATTGATTCACAAGGAAATGAGATCATAGATTTTGATCCTCCTCCTCACCCTAATCCCAAAATTATTTCTTAAGTTGATGCACTCAAATGGTGGGCAGCGGATGAGGAAGGGAATAAAAGGCTAATTAGTAACAAGAGGTGGCTCAAAAGAGAAAATAAATCACTAAAGAAGATACCACCCAAGCCCAAAAGGTCTAATTTCTCTAAAGATATTGGCGATATGATCACAAAGCTAGATAGAGCATTTGGAAAGGAGGATTCTCATGCCTTTGGGAATTGGATGTTCCCATTTATCAAACTAATTCTAGACGGAAAGCATCATTTAGATTGGGGACAGATAATTTTAGAAAAAATCCATAATCAAATGATGAAAGTAAGGGAAACCAAGACATTTTATATGTCTCCATATGTAATCTATTGTGTTGCAAGAATGGGATGATTTCTGGGGTTAACTATTGTGGGATCAATGGAGGAAGGTCTACATCATAAGAAGGTATGGGAACACTACAATAAACTAGAGCTAAAAGTAGTAGAAAGACACTTTAAAAGAGTTAATGATGCATTTTTTTATGTTATCATTAATCAGCTTATAGGATATGTTGGCCTCATTGTCGCAAGAAGCCATGGAGTTTATTGAAGAGTGGGGGATTTGGTTTATCCGATACCCCAAATCCACCTATATTAGACTATTTTGATATGACAAGCACCCTTTCAAACTCCCAAGGTGTTGTGGTCACAGGTGGATCTTGATGGAGTTTTCTCACCAAGCAACTGAGATGAATACCAAGTTTTCTGATCAGCACAAGGTCAGCTACCATTCATTCCCATTGTAATTGGAGTTTTATTCTTGTTCTTCTTCCATAGTAGCCAAGTCAACAAAAGAGGAATTTTAGTCTATGAATTTGAAGCTTCGTACATCTAGGAAGGAATTTGATCCTAAGGGGAAAATGAATGGTCTATGTGCTTCATAGTTTCCCTTCCACAAGCCACTTCTTGAGGACTTTTGGGAAAATTTGCAAGATCATTTTGAAGTGAGAAGAAGAGGGTATGAGAGATTGACCATTCCCCAAATGAAGGACTTTGGGGTTAAAGAGGATATACTAGAAGGCACTTCAGATGTTGGGATCACTCTTTATCCTCAGTATGAAATGGATCAAGTAGCCACAAAGGATTTAGATCCGATTAACTGGATGGAGAAGGAGGAAACCAATATAAATAAAATTTCACATGTAGTTGTTGAGAGAAGTTTGAAATGGCTTAACCTTCATCTCAAACATCCAAGAGTTAAGACTTCAAGAAAGAAAGATTCCATCAGTGATCCTACTTCTTCAACAACAAAAAAGGTAGTACAAAAGGTTGAAGAAAACTACTACACCAACAGAAGAACCTACCCTAGCAGAAGAATAAATCTCAATAAAGAAGGTTACTGAAGCCTTAGCACATGCTAAGGTCACTTATTTTTTCGTTGGAGGTCTTCGTGTTCAACCTTTGGCTACAGTGTACCCTAGAGAGGAAGTTGTCCAGGAAGGTCCTTCTACAGTTCCTATGCAAACTGAGGATACCCCTCCCACTGCACCATCCACTTCAAGAGCTATAGTTAGTCAAGAAGAAGGGCCCCCAGTAATTGATGTAAAAAAATCACCTATGCCCTCAAACTTTGAATAAACTCCACTTCATGAAGAAGAAAAGGTAGAATACGAAGTATATCTTGAGAGGGAAGAAGTTGGAGAAGAGGACACTGGGTTCAAGGAAGGAAGCCTTTGGGATGAGGCTGAAATGAGGGATGTTTTGACAAAAGAAGAGCAAAAGAAATACTAGAAAGTGCTCAAAGAAAAGATGCAAAGGAGTTAGCTAGTGAAGAAGAGGAGCAGTGAGGAAAGGATGAAGAGCTAGCTCAGGAGAAAGAAGTTGCAGAAGCCCAAAAGAAAGCTGAGGAAGAGGCCCATGCACAAGAGCTTGAACAATAGAAGAAATCTAAACAAGACAAAGCAATAGAAGAGGAACCTCATGCAATGGATTTGGAGCAGCAAAGAAAAAAAGATGAAGAAGAGATTGCACAGAAAGAGGAGATAAAGAAGATAGAAGAAATAAAAGCTCAAAATGAGAAGATGGAGCAAGAGAGAGTGTTGAAAGAAAAAGAAGAGTAGTAGAGGACTTCTTCTGAGAAAATAGTGGTAACAATTTCTTCTACACTTCCTTCATCAATATCTCCTAGTACTCAATAGGTAACGCCTCAGCTAGTTGCCCCTACATGGCTTAAGTTAAATATAGAGAAAAGGAAACAAGTTCAATCCCAGCCAGTGTCATGGGATGATATGATAAAAGAGGTAGGAAAAGTGAAGCCCAAGAGGAAGCCTTGAGCCATTCATTCCACTAGGTTCACTGATGAGGGAGATTTAGTAGCAAATATTGCAACTCCACTAGTTGATAAAGATGATAGGGAGTTGCAAGCTTTAGATTATCAAGTGAGAACTATCAATCTGGGCAAGAAAACAAGGGATCAACAAATGAATCTCATTGACATTATGGCTACCACTACCAAGTCAAGGTTGATCAAGCACAAGAAGGTCATGGATGAGCTCAAGGCTCGGGTAGGGAAAATGAATTTTTTTCTGAAAGAGCTGATTATATCCACTTTCAAATAGCCAACACCATCAAAAGTTCCTATCTTAATGAGCCACAAAGAGTTTGATGAGCTGAGTGAAATGAAGAGAAAATCTCAAACGATGGATAAATGGGTTGACCTTCTTAAGAAGGAGATAGAGGAACTTTTCACTACTAGTTCTAAGTCTTATACTGAGGTAAGTGAATTGATTAAAAATCTAGAAAAGTGTATTCGATAGCTAGGAGTAGAAGAAGATAAATATGTAGAGTATATGCAAAAATTGAGAATTTTGAAGAAGTTACCTAAAGCAGATGTAATTGAGTATGTCATTTTAGAGGATCAATATTTTGGTTATATTGATAAATGTATGAACATACTAATCTTAAAAATAGAAGTTCTCATGGAGCATAGAAGGATATTGCAATATGCTCAACAAGATTTATCTAACAAGAGAAAAGTGATTAAGGGGATTCTTGTTGAAGTAATTGGAAAGGAGATTTCACCAGATTCTGATCTAATTTCCTTACAAGAGATGAAAGATTAGTGGAATAGTAGGTTGGAGAAAATGATAAAGGAAGGAGATGATGATGAAGGGATTCTTCTGGACAAGTTGATGGAAATTAGATTTTATGTACGAGACGTTACCAAGAATGTTAGCCAGTTGCAAGATATGTATACTGCCACCACCAAGGAGTTCAAAAGGGAAATGTTCAAGGTGGAATGGGTGGATGTTCCTGAAGATGAGACCTTGCAACAGATTTTCAACAACACAGAAGAATATTTCAAACAAGTAAAAGCATCCAAAGTAGCTAAAAGCAGCTAAATAAGAGAAGGAATATTCTATTTTTGAAAAGGGGAATCTGGTCAACAAAGCTCAAATCCTAGATCAGTTTTTGACAAACAGTTAGCTCCAGATCAAAATTTGGCAGCCCAAGAATTGGGTGCAGTGATTAGCACCAATAAAGAGCATCAACTCCCTATCAATTGGAATGAGATATACTCCTTCAAATTCAACAATTTCAGCAAATGAAGACAAAGGCTTAACTAGACGCATCCCTATAATTGTGGATCTGGGCCCCAAATTGATGGATCATGATTTTTTGAAAGGAGAAATTAGTGTTAATTCTTTCTATAAGATAAAAAATTCTCCTCATTGTAAAGGTCAGTAAATTGAAGTCAGATTTGTTGCCTAAGACTAGATACTTTTATTTTTATATCTTTGTGCAACAGTTGAGCACTTTTACAGTTTTAATGCAAATAGTTAATTTCCAAAAGTTTCTTAGTTTAGTGATGATGAGAATAGACTATGGTTTTTCGTATTCCAGTGAACCTTGTTGTGCATAAATGTTTCTTAAAATTGGTGAAAATAATAAGAAAAGGTTGAATTCAAAACTATCTATTGTGTCATTTGTGGATGATTTTTCTTGTTGTTTATTAATCTATGAATTTTAGTGATGAGCTTGTGATGTTTATTATTGAAAATTAATATAAAAAAGTGATGACGAATGGTGTTACAACTGTTAAATATGCACTGTGGATGAATGTGATTGCATGAACTCTTCATGAATTGTTTCATTTTATAGTTTTTACTTAATTAGGAAATGCTCATTATGTAAATCACATGTCTAAATTTGAGGAAATATTTGTTCACATCTTGTTCTAAGTCCCTAATCTATCTTTTTCTATTTATTTAAAACCCCCATGTTAGATTACTTTGTACTACCCAGTTTGTACCATTTTTACTAGCAAAGGCCCCTTGAATATTACAGTTGCATGAACTACTAAATGATGACAGCACAGTTGAGAACCAACTACCGAGACCTTCGAAGATAGGTGGTTTAAGATTAGCTATCTTTTTCAAGAGAAATAGAGTAGAAATATTTTGTTTAATGTTTTTATGTTATTTTGACCATCAACATAACTAGCACTAGAAGGAGGGCCAGAGAAACAAACTGGAGCGAATTCGGTCCTTTTAACCAGACAGGTTTGAAAGAGTTCTAAGATCTACTACCAATCCAGAGCCATTAGTTGAACTCCAATCTCCTACTAGACCCATGACCCGTAGGACTCCAATCCCACCACCATTAATTCCACCACCCACTCCACCTAGATTTCCATTAATACCAGAGTTGGCACAACCTAACCTACCACCACCAATGGTGTTCTTTGTGAATAATCCCTTGCCACTAGGAACCATTCCTGATGGTATACGTGAGATGCCCAAAAATCTAAAGAATTTTTGCCCCATGTATGCTCATGGAGAATCTCAAAGTGTTGAAGAGCACATTTAAGAATTCAAAGATACTTGCACTTGAACCCAAATAGCACATCATGATGTGGCATGTAGACTATTTCCTTACTCACTAGGAAATATGGCCTACAATTGGTACCTGAACCTACATTCCAGATCCATCCTTAGCTGGACTACTCTAGAGGATTTCTTCATAATCAATTTCGGGTCTACGTAGACTTAGCCATCCTATATCACCAATTTTCCATGATTAGGAAGGAACCACATGAACCATTGCCTCTATTCAACACATGGTTCCATAGGAAGGACAAGAAACTACAAGAACCATATATGGTGGCTGAGAATATCACCATCTAGGCATACTTTAAGGCCATAGATCCATTGATTGGTTTATTTCTACAAAGAACTTACCTCCCCGCGGACACAGATTCATTGTCCTAAGTATACCACCTAGCCATCAAGCTGCAACAATAGATAAGTTCCCAATCAAGTGGCATGGGAGGGGTTGTGTCTCCCCTAGGATATCTTGGAATTCCCAATGGAACCCTTATTCAATACAGTCCCAGGAATGTCCCATTTTTCCTATGGACCTTTGGTTGAATTACACCCTCCACCTGCATTACCATGGGTCAACAGTGGAACTTTAGATTCCTCCCAACAACAGCAAAATTCTCATAATCATGTTGGAGGATTTAACACCACAACCAACCCATCAGCTGCAATAACTACAGAGAATGAGTGTACTGCTCATTTGACAACAGAGTTAGAAACACTAAAGAAAACTTTGTCTCAAGTGACTAATGAGGTGGCCTAGTTCAAGTTGAACCTACCTCAAAACCAAAACCAAAACTAGTACCATAATCAGGGAGGGTATTCCAATCAAAACAACTACTCCAACCATAATACTAACCAGAATCAAAGAAATTTCTAGAATCAAAACTATCAACATTAGAATAGGGGATACAACCAGAGACCCAACAATAGACAATGGGACACTAGGCCAAACAATGGAGGATTTCCCTATAACTATCAAGCCAACGAAGATAAAACACATACTACAAATGTTGCAAATTTGAACTTCATGACTAGCTGGTGCAGATTGCATGACACTACCATGCATTCAAAATGTATGATGAGGAATATTAGTTTCCCATGCAAGGAGAAAATGAACCAGAAGCAAATACATATGACACCTAGGATTTTCAGGCCAAGGGAGGCCATTTTCTAAGAAATCATAATAAGGGGCCCTTTACCACATCTACCCCTCCTAATAATATGGTCCCCCCTAATCAGAAAGTGGATAACAATCTGCCTCCCCCCAATGGGCCACTAGAGTTTCCAAATAGAGGTAATCCTACCTTTTTTTCGTAAAAAGTAGTATAATAATAACATCGAATATGATTTGATTTCATAAATGCAAAAACAAATGACCTCTCTGGAATTCTTTGATGTTTTGAAGTGGTGTCCTACTCAACACGAACTTGTTTTGAATGCTTTGGCTAAGGGAGATCAGTTAATGGGGAAAGAAAAAATGACTCCAGTTGCTAACGCAAATGCAACCTTGTATAGGGGAAAGGCAGGAACACCGCCATTCTTGTTAATTTTAAGGATTTTTAGGAAGAACCTACATAACTATTTGTTGGATTTTGGAGCTTCAAGTAATGTTATGCCATTTTCCATTTGCAAGAAATTAGGCTTGACCCCAATTCAAACCCATAAAAATGTTATACAACTAGATAAAACTAAAGTGAACATTGTAGGGGAATTGAAAAAATGTGCACATACTGATGGGATCGGGCCCTAGGATTCAAAGTTATATGGATATTCAGATTGTGGATTCTCCTAAAATGTATGACATGTTGTTGAGTAGGGATTTGATGAAGACTATAGGAGGTTACATGTTACTAGACTTCTCACACATGTGGCTACCATGGAAGGGTATGCCAACTCAGATTAGGATCGAAAGTGAACATCGCTTGGAGCACATGATCACAAAGTATGACCATCCTAATGAAGTAGCCTATTTTGAAACCGAAATAGGTGTTTATAATAGAGAAGAAATTTTGACCTTTTCAATGCATAATCCTGATTACTCACAGCCTTTAGAGGACAGTGACCCTATGACCACATTTAACCAACAAGTGTTAATTCATAAATTGCAACAAGACAAGTTGGTCCTGGGAGAGGAGGTGGACATGTGGAGTTTGTTACTCTAATCCCTCCAGATCAATACCACATTTTCTAATAGTTGGAGTTTCAATGCTTCAAGTAATCTACATCATTCAAAGGCACAAAATTCATGGGTATTTTCTTCCATGTTGAAAATACAACAAAAGTTTTCTAATGTTGGAGAGCTCAAATTACATGTTATAGATATTGGATAAGGTCCAAATGTGTTGTTGTTGCATGGATTTCTTGAAATGTGATATTCATGGAGTCATCATATGATTGCATTGGAAAATATAAGTTTTCATGCAATTTCTCTAGTATTTAGAGGCTATGGACTCTCTAATCATCCTTCCCAAATAGAGAATTCCAATTTTGTCGATTTGGTAGAAGACTTGGAAAACCTTGTGGATGCCTTTGGTATTCAAAAAATATTTATTATGGGTAAGGATTTTGGAGTAGGGGTTAGAAAATAATTTTAGTGAAAAAAATACTTGTGCTAGACTAAAGACAAGGTTTATGTTAGGTCCCTAATATTCTATCTTTAAAAATATAATGAGGTGAAGTGCTTGCATCATGCTTAACCTTAACATTAGTTTTTGGTGCAGGGGCACCTACAACCATGTTACAAAGTTCATTTTAGTAGCAGTCTGCCCTAAGGGACTTTAGGTGAATCTTGAAGTTTCAAGTGTTTTATCTTAGTAGGTATTGAAAATAAGGTCTAAATAGACCACTCTTTCATGTATTTAGGGGTTTTGGAAGTTTGGTGGTCAAATGTGCAAGCATGCACTCTTCCTTCAAAATTGTCAACTTTGCCATGAAGGAAAACTATTTAAAATGTAAATGGGAATGCAAGAAAAGAGCTTAGAATTCATATTAGGGGTAAAATAAATGTTTCTAAGTGGTTCTAGGTGTCTTAAACAACAAACTTGCATAATGGTCTTCATTTAGCAAATAATTGTCAATATTAGTACTTTTAAGCCAAATGGAGGTTAAAGTGGTTAAAAGGTGGTTAAAGGCATTGAGGGAAGTTTTTCTTGATTTGAAAATGTATAAAGACTCATACAAGCCTGAATAGGGGTTCAATGAAATGCTTTTTAGGAATTTGTGCTCTGTTTCAACATCTAAATGTGAGTTTTCAAGCATTTTCCTAAGTTCTTAATCTCTTTTTCCTGTGTACGGCCCAATACAGGCCTCCAATGATTTGAAATTTATAAAAAATTATGGTGGAATGTTTTAAAATATACTTGCTTCAGTTTTGAGGCTCCCTTAATTGATTTGGTGAAAGAAAATCCCCATTGTTCTTGTTCTGCCTATACAGACCAGCAAGGTCTGAGTTTCATTTTTATTTAAAAATGGAGCCTTTCCTCCTACTATGATGAAATTTGATTTAGAGGAAAGGCTTGTACCATGTTATTTTTGAGTTTTCATGCTTTATTAAGTCACGGCAATGTGTCTATAGGGTTGGGTGATGTTACCCTAGGCTGAAAATGTGAGTTTTTAACACGAAAAAGAGGAACCAAAGTAGTGTTTTTGAAAACTAATGAGGCTAAAGGCCAAGTGAATGTTTATTATGTTTGTGTAGACCCTAATTGAGTAGTTTGGAGTTTTGGTTGGGCTTGGGAAGCCTTGGTAGGGTGAAAATCTGAAAACCCTAGGTATTTGTGAGTGAATTCAGGGTTTTGAAGAACGATGGATTAGAGGGTGAGAAATTGTCAAAGACCTATGGAATTGGATGTTTTGAGACATATTTAATGATTTTCCAAGAGATTGTTGGGTTAGGAGAAGTTTAAAGAGCACTTTGTTTGTAAAATAGGGCTAATTCCTGTAGCCTTTTTGTAGGGTAGTCTGATGATTCTCTATGATATTGTAAATAAAATTGTGAAATCTAATTGGAGTATGGTATTGGGGTCTGAGTGAAGTCTAATTGATGTTGAGATGGTCTTTTGGTGGCCTTCTCTAAAATATAAGCCTATTTGTTGAGTTTTGGAGTCTTTAACCTTATTGATGTTAATTGATCCAATGTGGTTGATTGCGATTTCAAAGGTTAATGTTTTACTAAGGTCTTATTAGTTTTGAATCTTCTCCACCTTGGCTCTACATCAGTTTTAGTTACTATCTTAAGTCCTCTTGTTTAGGATGAAATGTGTCCCTAAATAGTTGAGCCTATACCTAAAGAAGATAAGTCTCTTCCAAATCACCATAACTTAAAATACCAAATTCATATATTATTTTTTATTATTGGAGGTCACCCCCTCGAAGTGGTCTTCTGTTTTGCTAATTTTTGTATTTATTTCCAAGAAATTTCAGAACAACTGGTACAAGAGACATTATTTGGTTCAATATTTTTGTTTCCACCATAACTTAAAAACCATTATGAATAGGGACTTGATTTTTTGTGTTTTTAAGGTATACATCAAATATAGGTTCAAGTAAAAAATAAGTTTTTGGTGGTAAATTTTGTGTGAGTTATTTTGATTTTATTTTCTTTCATTAATTTTTTTTATAAGCCACAAATTTTATAAAATTTTAAATATTTTTATATTTGGAAATGTTGGCATATGGCTTCTAGTGTTGCCATTGATGGCAACCTAAGTCATTATTCCAATCCACAGAGCATAATTAGTTCCTACCTGCAGGCAGAGTGAAGAACAGAGTTTTACCGGATGTGAGAATGAAGAATAGGGTATCCGGTTAGTATAATGATCTGTATGCTTCACTGGATTATAATTTTAGGTTGTGGATCTCAGGGAAGGTTGTTGAGCATCTATTTTATCTGATTGTTAAGTTTTGTATTGTCACATTAATTGGTGTATGAGTTAGGAGATCTGGAAGGATGATTTCTTCTATTTATTTGCTCATGGTGGCCGACTTGGTGAATGTAGCATGTCACAGATGTATAAGGAGTAATTGTTTAATTGTTTCTTGTGTTGGAAATTTTTGTTTTGGGTCCTAGCATAACATTAGCTGACTTTGATGGGTATGCATTAAATATAATTTGTGATTTGAGCTGACCATTGGAGAATATTTCATGTTTTGTTGAAGCCGACTTGGAGCAATTGAAATCCTTGATAGCGGATATATATGTGAGTGGGTGTGAAGAGAAGAGCAGATGTGTGTGTGAATATCAGAAAATCGGTTGAGCAAAGTTTTCTTGTGTAGAAGAGGATTTTTGTGAAGCGAATTAAGGTAGAGTAGAGCAAAGTGTAGAATCAGATAGAAGGTCCAAAATCTGATCTATGAGCTTCACCGGAATTGTTACCTGGCATTTGCAGATGCTACTTTCTCAATTCAACCTTTTGTTGTAATCCAAACATTTTGTAAGGCAATGAGTCTTCCTTATTTTGAGTAGTGAGCTCTAGGAAGTGTGCCTGAATGCATTTGCATTCCCTTTTTCTTCATACTTTTAACAGAGTATAAATTATGGATTAATTTCCATCGTGATTTTTCCCATAACAGGGTTTCCACATAAAAATCTTGGTGTTATGGTATTTTGATTGTCTTCTTCTTGTGCATGCATCTTTACTTTTGTTGAAATGTTGTAAATTGTTTAAGATCTGAAATGAAAGACAAATATTGTTGAACATTGATTCACCCCCCCCTCTCAGTGTTCCTTGAGTCCAAAAATTGGTATCAGAGCATCTTCCTCTAAAGAATTTTTACAGCTTGAGGTGGATCTTCGAATGCAATGGACTCTGGTAGTCTTCAATGGCAGCTTTTGGTGGCACTTGATGATCTTGATCAGTCTAAAGAAGAAGTCATGGAATTAAAAGCAAATCTTGAGGATGCTGAAAAATTCATTAAATCATTGAAGGATAAAATCAATGAGTCAAGAGAAAAGAGGAAGGAACTATGTGATCAGCTGAAGCAGAAAGAAATTAAAATCCTGGAAGATGTTCACCTGAATCAGACCCTAAAATAAATAACTGAAGAATGTGAAAAGCTTACTAGAGACAATGTTGCTCTAAAGCTTGAGATGGAATCTATGGTAATGAGGCAAAATAAGGAGATTGAAGAAAGAAAGAAGAATGAGGAGAATATGGCCCAGTCCTTAAAAGAAAGATCTGAAGAATGCAACAAAGTTAATAGTAGATTCATTTAGCTAGAAATTGAATTGCAAAAATCCAAAAATAATGAAAAAGAGCTTGAAAGAAAAATAGTTATTCTCAGAGATGAACTCACTACTTTAAATGAATACAAAGAGAAGTTTGAGATTAGTTTTGCTAAGCTTGATGAGTTGAATAAAGGACGGAAGGATGCAAATGACAAGCGAGGTCTTGGATATGAGAAGGGAGAAAGCTCTGGATATGAACATTAGGATTCTAGACAAAGAAATTAGATGAACAAAGGAAGAAAGTATCTAGTAAGACAACCCAATGCTTAGAATTTTAATGGTCACTATTTTGTTTGTAATAAATTCGGTCATATGGCTTCTCGGTGTAGAAGTAAAATATATTCAAGAAGTCCATCATTTCCCAGTTAGTGTTTCAATTGCAACAAGTTTGGTCATAAGTCAATTGAATGTAGAAGTATGTTTGTCAGTGTAAGGAATGTTAAATGCTACACCTGTGGAAGATCTAGGCATATTGCTAATAAATTCAGATCAAGAGGAAATGAATGGAATGAGTGGTATAGATAAATAAATCTTGCGTGTTACAATTGCAACAGATTTGGTCACATTGCAAGATTCTACAAGAATAGAAACATGGATAGAAGAGGTTGGGTATACAAAGGTAGAATTTCATAGACATGATAAAGGAAAAGGGAAAATGATAATGGAAGAGATAAGAGATCAGATGAAGAAAACATGGGTAAGGAAGAGTGAATTTGATGAAGCAAATAAGCCCATACCAGAAGCAGGTTCTAGTAATTCCTCCGAAAATTGATCTCAGGCCATTGGCCCAGGGGGAGTTTTTCAAGAAAATCCTTTGTCCCCCTATCAGTAGTTGGCACTGGAATGCAATAAGTTGTTAGTAGTTGTGTTAGTGGTTTACAATTGTATCTGTGGTCATTTATGCATAAATTTGTGAAGTAGAAGGTCCGCAAATGAATTTTTTTGTTTGTTGTATGAGAAAGTAGAGTATTTAGAACATCTAGGGAAAAACATTTAATGCAATAAAGAGGTTAGGTGTGTGAGTTATAAAATGGTATTTGGAACCCTCATTTTTCACTGTCCATTAAAGAAAAATAGGAGAGCCTCTTCAACAGAATTTTGAAGGAGTAAAGACATTTCGGCGGAAAATTCATCAAGTATTTCAGTTGCTCATAAAATTCTCTCTAAATTTGGCATTCGGTAGAAAACTTGTTTGGTACAGAAGGAAAAATGAAGCAAATCAAAGGAATAGTGAGTTTAGATGAATACAACAGTGAAAATATTAGGGATGTGAGAAATTTGTTTCCAGTCAATGAATTGAAATGGCTTGAAGTTGTGAAACACAAAAGTTTGGACCTTTGGAGTGAATTTCCATACTTTGATAATGCGGAAGTCGTTAGGTTTATCTTGAATAGATTGAATGATGACATTCTAACTCTGGATAAACGCTATCACATTTTGAAAGAAGCAATCAAGAATTTAACTGGTTTATGCAATGATGGTCATATTCTGAAAAAGAAGTTGATTCAGAACAAGGAGGTCGAAACCCTAACCAGAGTAACAAGAGATCAAAGGGCTCTGATAATTTAAACGATCAAGGATTCGATAACAAGGTACATTGCACATGTAATTTCATACAAAATATTTTTCAGAAATAGGGAAGGTGCAACTTCAGCAGGTGCAATTTACATCTCTCATAAAATGATAATGGAGGAGCATGATTTTGATCTGTGTGGATTGCTAAAAGATCAATTGATGGAAAATGTGAAACTAACAAAGGAGGCAGATTACCCCTTCAGGTTTGGTACCTTGGTCATATCTCTTGTGATGTATTTTTTGAGTTGCTTGTCATAGACCGATAATGTTGTATGGAAAGAAAATGAACTAGTTTGTAAACAAATTTTTGAACACTCTAATACTTTGAAAATTATGAGCAAGAGTATGCATATTTCTTTAAAGAATTGATAAGGAAGTTTGGATAAATTAGCATTTATATTCTGGTAAGAGCACTTGAAGTTGGATCTTCTTCCAGTGAGATGGAGAGGAAGAAGAAAAGAGCACAAGAGATTGTTGATTACACTCCTCTAGCACACAAAAATCCAAAAAATAAAGGAAAAGGTAAAGATCTAATGATTGTGGACATACCAAATGAAGAATTTGATTAGTAAACTCCAAGAGAAGAACCTGAATCAATTGAACCAGATGTAGTTATGGTAGAAGGAAGTGAAGAAGAAGGTGTTTTATCCAAAGCAAAGATACTACAACTTGTTCAGGAGAAAGATGGGATACAGAGAATTGCAGACATATGGTCTGAGAGACCCTCTTATGAGCAGGACCTGATCGAGAGCACACTAAGTACTTATTTTGTGCACAATAACATTGGATGCCATGGTCTCTAAGGAAAGGAAAGAAGGAGAAATAATTCTACATTTGAAAGAGAAATTCAGGCTATCTCTCACCAAACTAAAAAATAAAATCAATGTGTTGAGGCAATGCATAAATATAGTCAATAAAATCTACAACTATTGTCTTCATTGGCCTCATGCAGTTGGGAAATACAAAGATAAGCTGGAGTAGATTGAATCTGAGCTGAACAAAATTGGTCAGGATTATAACATGTTTTAGGATCAGGATGGCGCAATCAAGAAAAGGATTCAAGTGTTGTAGTCTGAGCATACAAATTTTTTGTTCACCAAAAACAACCTTGTGGACACCTTTTGGAAAGTGAAGGATTTAACCGAATGTAGATTGGAGCAGTTGATTGAGGTTCTAAGGAAAGGAGAGAAATTAGAAGAGGCAATCACAATTGTAGAATCCCTCATCTAGATTATCAACTGGACTTCAAAGAACAGCAACATGATCATAATCATATGGATTGCAGTGGAAGCTTGGAAGATATTTCTTCCAGAAATAAAAGATAAGTACAAGATAATTTTCTGACTCGAGTAGCAGTTGTACTTCTTCAAATTTTGATCAAATTTTTGAAAGGGAGAGAGAGTGCAGTGAAAAATATTCTTGTCATTTATGTCAAAGGGGGAGAGAGAGCAGTGAAAAATTCTTTATCATTCTAAGGGGGAGCTATGTTTTGAAAAGAAGTTGTGTTTTGAAATTTTGAACTTTGGCAACATAATCATATTGGCTCCAACACTTAGTCATTTTTCACTAAGTGTTTCCATCAATGCAAAATGGGGAGATTGTTGGCATATGGCTTCTAGTGTTATCATTTATGGAAACCTAAGTCATTATTCCAATCCATAAATCATAATTTATTCCTACTGGTAGGCAGAGTGAAGAACAGAGTGTTACTAGTTGTGAGAATGAAGAACAAGGTATCTGGTTAGTATGACGATCCGTACACTTCACTAGATTATAATTTTAGGTTGTGGATCTTAGGGAAGGTTGTTGAGCATCTATTTTATCTTATTGTTAAGTTTTGTGTTGTCACATTAATTGGTGTATGAGTTAGGAGATCTGGTAGGATGATTTCTTCTGTTTATTTGCTCATGGCGGTCGACTTGGTGAATGTAGCATGTCGCAGATGTATAAGGAGTAATTGTTTAATTGTTTCTTGTGTTGGAAATTTTTTTTTGGGTCCCAACCTAACATTAGCTAACTTTGATGGGTATGCATTAAATATAATTTGTGATTTGAGATGAACGTTGGAGAATATTTTATGTTTTGTTGAAGCCGACTTGGAGCAGTTGAAATCCTTGATAGCAGATATATATGTGAGTTCAGGTAATTCATTTTGTTGTGTGAGTGGGTGTGAAGAGAAGAGTAGATGTGTGTGTGACTATCAGAAAATCAGTTGAGTGAAGTTTTCTTGTGCAAAAGAGGATTTTTGTGAAGCGAATTAAGGCAAAGCAGAGCGAAGTGCAAAATTAGATAGAAGGTCCAGAATCTAATCTATGAGCTTCACCAGAACTATTACCTGGTATTTATAGATGCTACTTTCTCAATTCAACCTTTTGTTGTAATCCAAAAAAATTTTAAGGTGGTGAGCTCTAGGAAGTGTGTCTGAATGCATGTGCATTCCCTTTTTCTTCATACTTTTAACAAAGTATAAATTGTGGATTAATCTCCACCATGGTTTTTCCCCTAGCAAGGTTTCCACATAAAAATCTTGGTGTTATGGTATTTTGATTGTCTTCTTCTTATGCATGCATCTTTACTTCTATTGAAATGTTGTAAATGGTTTAAGATCTGAAATGAAAGACAAATATTGTTGAACATTGATTCACCCCCCTCTCATTGTTCCTTGAGTCCAATAGGAAAGACCATAAAAAATTAGGTTATTTTTATTCTTTGTAATCTATTCTTAGAAACCAAACATATTTCATAATTTGGTTGTCAAAGTTAGGTCAAAATATTTTATCATTCTACTTTATAGGTCACAATTTTTAGAATTTGTTATTTTTAAAAAAATATTTTTGGAAATAGCTTGGAAAATTAGGTAGGGTTACTTACTTTTAGATCTTTATTAAAAATAAAATATGTAATCAAATTTTGGTCAACATGTGAACATCAAATTTTATCATAGCCCATGTTGTAAAATTGTATGGTTACAACTTACATAAGATACTATTACCCCTTAATAAAAAAGAATCTAGAGTTCAAAATACAAATATATCTAAAGTCGTGTAATCTTTAGGATTTGAGGAAATTTATACAAATATTGAATCCAAGGACCCTCTTTATTGTTCACCACCTAAAATTGAGGGAATAATTTTATCAAGATGTGAAACACTGGAAAACTTTATTAAGGATAGATTATTTGACCCATTTTCAAAAAAATTAAATGAGAGTTTGGATAGGTTTAAAAATAAATATTGTTACAAATTTAGGAACCAATGAAACCACCAAGGTGGGTACAAATCTAATAGAAAAATAAAGGGATAAGATAACCTTCTTAAGGTCCAAAATCAAACCTAATCAAAATAGATATTTTTAATTTTTATGGTACAGATGTAAATTCATGGATAAGTCTCATGGAAAAATATTGTATACTTCATATTAAATCTAATAATGTAATGATCAACATAGTTTCACTATATTTAGAATTTGAACCTTATCAATGGTACCAATGTATGATGAGTGAAAAGTAAGAGTAAGTTCTTATTTGGAAATAATTTGACTTAGTATCCCACTATGAGAAACCATGGAAGGGAATATAATTACCCTATTTCAATAAATTTATAAAAAATAATATCAATAGTTGAATATAATGTTAAGAATATGAGATTATAAATTATACAAACTCAAGATGTGACACCTTATCGAAGGATATAGCTCTACCTCAATGGAATTAATGACTAAGTTAAACATGGTGTTTATTTATTGACACCTTGTATAGTTAGAAAAGATATACAACATGAATTACATATTAAGCAATAAAAATTGACCACCAAATGATTCAAACAAGGCCAAATCATAGGATGGAGAGATAGAAATGTCACTAATACTATTAACAAAAATGAGAGAAAATTCCTTAACCCAATACAAATAAATAATCTCTCTCCTCAACAAGAGTTAGAGAAAAGAGAAAATTTTCTATATTAGCATTGTGATAGAAATGGTCTAGGGGTCATGAGTCACAAGTGTGGTAATAATAAAAATAGACTAATGATTATTGATAATAAGGATGAAGAAAAGGGATCTAAGTAGCTATATTATAACCATATATGAAAGTGGAGTATACAAATTTAGAGGAGGAAAAAATGACTACTATATCCCTACAAGCATTGAATGACACAAGCACACCAAAAACACTTAAATTTTTTGGTTATAGAAGAAGAGAAAGGTGATAGTGTTAGTCGACATAAGTATTATACAAAATTTTATTGATAGAAGATTAGTTAATGAGCTCAATTTTTTTGTATGTCCAATCTCTAACTTGTAGGGGATGATAGTTGATGGGAAAAAACTCTTTTAATGGTAAATATCATCATATAAAATTCTCAATGTGATATTTTAACCTAAATTTAAAAAAAATTGCTAGTCCAATTGGAGGAGAAAATGTAGTTTTAAGAGCATAATGGCTTAAATAGTTGGGAACAATATCCTCCAATATTTAGGAATTAGTCATGAATTTTAGTGCAAATAAATGAAATTATAAACATATAGGAGTAAAATCAATACCAAGCCAAATTATTAGCTCCCATAAGATGGAAAACTTACTTAAGAAAGGTTCTTATGGAATAATGACATAACTAGATCTACATAAGATGTGAAAACTCAACATCCACTATAACTTTAAGAGATCATTCAACACCAACAACAAAATTTTGAATAACCCAAGGGTCTACCTCTAATTAGAGACCATGATCATGTCATTGAATCAATACCATAGATTATTCCTTGTAATATTAGGCAATATCACTATCCATATAAACATAATAAAATAAAAAATTAGTCAAGGAAGTGTTGAATTCGGGAATTATTCATCCCAGTAAAGCATCTATTTATCTCTAGTGGTTATAGTTAAAGAAAAAGATAAGTCATGGAGAATGTGTTTGTTGCAAGTATGTGTAGTTTTTGTTGTCATTGATGTCAATAGATCTATGTTGTTGTTGCATTGATGTCAACCTTGGTGATGCTTTAACTAGTTGCATTATGTTGTCATTAGTAGTATTACCGATGTCAACCTCTAGTGTTGCTTTGAAAAGCATGTGTCTGGTTGAGTTGTTATAGTGTAGTTGGTTTGGTGGTGATGAGGAAGTGTTGAAGATGATGATAATTTGTTTGTGGTTCTTGGTTTCCAAGTGCTTTTGAGAAAATTTGAATAAAAGAGGAAACAATGTAGTGAAGAGCATTCAGTATAACATAGTAGTGATCTGGTTTTGCTCTACATTTCTTCTGTGTTGAAGATCTACTTATGTGGTTCAGGTATGTTGACTAGAGGTGTTCAGTGGTGTTATATCCATAGTTTCAATTTTTGAATCATTGTGGAGAGAAATTTGTGTTCACTAGTGTGTGGACTGTGTATTGCAGTGGTGTCTAGGAGAAATGGTTTTGCTCCACATTTCTCTGCAATTTGGTTTCTAGTCTTACAAATCTAGAAGTGTTCTTATATTTCTCATATCTATCTTCAATCTGAGTTTTTTGTGTTTTAGTGCTCTGAAGGCTCGATTTAGGTGTTACAGTATGAGAAAAGTTAACTAGGTGTGCAAGATGAGTATGTTCTTTAGGTGAAAGTTGTTGTGAAGGAATTTGTTCAATTTCAAGGTGTTTATTCCAGACTATGTTCAAGTGATTTTTGTTGTCTATGAGTTGTATTTGGATCAAAGGAAGCATGTACTTAATTGTTTAATGGTTTTTACACAGGTTCGACCAACCTTGGGTGTTTACACTAATTACGGATATGCTTCAGTGTTTATGGAAATGTGGTATGATGTATATGTGTGTATTTAGGTCTGAGTTAAGATGTGGTGTGGTTTTTTTTTCATTCTTTTCCACCACAAGAATACTTAATGCCGACCTAATTTGAATTTACATGATTGAGGTGCATAGCTGACCTTGTCAATTGTTTTCAAGGTTGAGGATGGTATAAATAAGTGTTGAGTTGATGGAGAATTGAGGCAAGATGTGTGTGTGTGAAGTGCAAATTTGTGAAGTGTGAAAGTTTGAAATGTAGTGTGAGCTTTAATGTGTTAGACTATTGGAAGCAATGAGCAGAAGGTATCTACATTATTTAGAGAGGTTTTGAATGTACGTATGACGCTATGGCAGATCTTTTTGTTGCTCTGAAATGGATTTCTCATAGTAACATTCTTCTTTCTTCTTTTTTGTAATCTAGCAGTGAGCCTATTGTATTCAGTGTTGTAATTACTTTATATTGTGAGCTAATACTCACTATGGTTTTTCCCTTCTTGGATTTTCCAAGTAAATCTAGTATTCTTTTGTGTATGGTGTCATTGTGTTTTAGTTTTTGTCATTTAGTTACATATTAAATCATTCTAACAGAATTAAAATCTAATAAAGTTAATTTGGATGTAAATGTTAATGAGGGTTTGATGTTTTAATGAACTAATTTACCCCCTCTCAGTTGTCTTATGCATTCAACAGTGCCTATATCACAAGGAACTCAACAAACTCACTATCAAGGATACACTTTCTATATACATTATTGATGAATTGAATGGTGCAATTTTATTTACTAAGTTAGATTTGTGTTTAGATTATCATCAAATTAGAATAAAGGAAGATAATATAGATAAAAATTTCTTTAAAACACATGAGGGTCATTTTGAATTTATGGTTATTGTATTTGGTCTCACTAATTCCCCATTACATTTTTAAAGCTTTGTGAATTTAGTGTTCCACCCATTTCTTCAAAAAAATATGTTGGTATTATGCAATATCACCCTTATCTATACCAAAATATTGGAAGAACATTTTCAACGTGTAGAGAATATATTATAGATATTGGAAGATAACCAACTCTATGTAAAATAATCTAAACATTTATTTGGGTTGAAAGAAATAGAACACTTAAGACATGTGGTGTCACATGAAGGTGTTAAGGTGGACCCTCAAAATATTTAACTAATTAAAGAGTGGTCAAAAACTAAAAATATCAAAGGTTTGAGATAATTTTTGGGTCTAACAAGATACTATATAATATTTGTCTATAACTATGCTTGTATATCAACACCCTTAACAAAATTATTAAATAAATATTATTTTTCATGGTCAGAGCTAGCCACCCAAGCATTCCAACAACTAAGAAAATATCTTACTTCACTCTAGTGATAGCTACCCTAAACTTATCTAAGACATATATTGTAGAATGTGATGCTTTCAAACATGGTATTAGGGTAGCATTGATGTAAGAAGTGTTTTCATTAAAATTTGAGACTCAACAACTCAAAAGGAAAGAACTTGGTAAGGCCCACATATGAGAAATAAATGTTAGCTATTATTCATGTAATTAAACAATGCCATCAATATTTAATGGAAATTCATTTCAAAGTCAATTTAGATCATGAGAGTCTAAAATATTTTTTGGAGAAACAATTGTCTTCATAATATCAATAAAAATGTGTTGCCAATATAGTAAGGTATGAATTTGAAATTATTTACAAGAAAGGTAAGGAAAATATTGAAGTTAATTCATTTTCTCAACAAGATGTAGAAGAAGCAAAGATTTATGCTATTTATTTATTACAACCTAAATGGTTAGAATTTGCATGAAAAGAGTGGCAACATGATCCTCCAATAAAGAAGCTCATAGAAAAAATTCAAGATAATGCATCTTCTTTAGATAAGTTCATTTGGAAAGAAAATCCCTTATGATACAAAGATTACTATTTTTGTGTGTAAAAATTCTTAATTGAGAACTAGAATATTATCTCAAATATATGATTCACCAATAGGGAATTCATGGTTTTAAAAGACCTGTCATTGTATAAAGAAACATTTCTTCTAGGAAGATCTTAAGGTGGATGCAAAGAAATTTGTGGTTAAATGTTTGATATGTCAATACAATAAATGTGAAAAAATAAAGACCGAACACCTCTATTGGATGTTGCTGATATGTGGTTGTCATTTATGTCAACACTATTGTCATCAATGTCATTTGAGGTTGTATATGTCGAGGATATTGAGAAAATTGTAATAAAGAAAGTTGCAAGTTGTCAAGTTTAGTATGTCCAACATGTTGATGGCTCACTCAATATGTTGATGATCAGAGGTTGTGGATTAAATGGTTTTTTGTTGAGTATATCTAGTTTATCCACGTTAAGTTTCAGAGATCTACATGAAGATTTGATCGAGTTGTGAGTATCTGTGTTCTGACAGTTTTTTTGTTGCTTCAATTGGTGTTCCTGAAAGAAGTTGATGTGATTATGGTAACATGAAGTGTTTTGGATGCTTATTTGGTAATTCATGATGCTTTTGGATGTTTCTAGATCATTCTCTATATTTTTTGCATGTTCATGTTGATCGTTGTGCTCGTGATTGGAGATTTTCTATTGTGTGTTCATATTTTTCATGTTTTTGGCTGACAGGGTGATTGTAACGTGTTGTGGATCTTCAAGGAATAATTAATGAAGATGTTTCATGTTCGAGGATATTATTTTGGGTCTTCACTATGTTGTGGCTGATGGTGGTTGATTTGCATTGATAATTATTTATGTTTTGGGTCAATAGTTTGTATTCATTTTTATATTTTATTATTGACTTGTAGATGATGTTATTCTTGGTTGCGGATATATATGAGTGATTGTTTTACCATTTAAAGATGTGAGTGAATTGTAAGTGAAGTGTGCGATTCCTTTGTGTGAAAAAATTTCTAATCATTTGAAGGAAGAAGCTAAGTGTCAAGAAGAGTGAGAAGAGTTTATGTGCTTAACCAAAACTATAATCAGGCATGAGCAGATGTTATTTTCTCAGTTCAATCTTGTGGATGTAATCCAAATATTTTTGTAAGATAGTGTGTCTTCCTTGGGTAGTAAGCCTTGTTGTATTTGAGCAGTGAGCTCTAGGAAGTGCACCTGAATGCATGTGCATTCCCATTTATTCTTTATACTTTTAACAGGGTATAATCTTGTGGACTAACCTCCACCATGGTTTTTCCCCTAACAGGGTTTCCACGTAAAAATATTAGTATTATGTGTGTTTATAATGTGTTTATTATTTATGCTTTCATGGTTATTAATTAGATCTGAGAATAAGGTTAATAAGTTTGAATTTCTATGACAATTGATTCACGCCCCTCCCCTCTCAGTTGTCTTCCCTTGTGTTGCCAACAATTGGTATCAAAGTAGGTTCCTTGGAAGAAGTTTAATAGCTTGAGGTAATCCAGGATGGTGACATACAAGAAGGATAGTCTAAGATTTGATGGAAAAAATTATTCTTTGTGGAAGACTTGAATGGAGTGTCATCTGAGATGCATTGGTGAATCTTATTGGAACATTACAAAGAATGGGTATGTTATCCCACAGAATGGTCCTACTTCTACTGAGATCAAAGATGTTGAGTACAATATCAGGGCTAAGGAAGAATTGTTGAGTGCTCTAACTAATTCTGAGATGACTAATGTAATGGATTTGAAGACTGCTTATGAGATCTAAAAAAAATTGGAAACTTTGTATGAAGGTGATGCTCATGTGAAGATTTCTAAGTTGCAAAGTCTGAAGAGGAAATATGAAACATTGAAAATGGGTGAAGATGAGAACATTACTACTTTCATGCAAAGAGTGAATGAACTTGTGTGTAATATCATATGTGTTGGTGGAACATTTGAAGAATTAGAGATTGTTGCTAAAGTGCTTAGATCCTTGTCTACTGCATACAAACACAAAGTTACTACTATTGAGGAGATCTAGACTATGACAAATGTAACTAGAGACATGTTGATTGGTAAGCTTTTTGCTTTTGAATTAAGTGAGTTTGGTGATGCTCTTCCTAAGATAGAATCTACATTCAAAGCTACTACCTCCAAAAGAGATAAGCAGAGATATGATCCAAGAGAAAGTTCTTCTAGAAAGGTGTTCAAGTATGAAGAAGAAATAAGAGAGAAAGCTAGATGAGCTTGAAGCACTTCTTGTCAAAAGAGTACCTAGAGGAGAAGGTAAGTATAAAGGGAAATTTCCTCTTAAATTTTTTTCTTGCAATAAGATAGGTCATTTTGCTTCAAGGTGTCCAGAAAGAGTTCCTAAGCCAAGACCTAACAAGCCTAGATTCCAAAGAAAGTGTTATTATGTTGTTGATGAAGGTGTGACAGATGATGAATCTGATAAAGGGAATGCAAGTGAAGATGAATGGGTATTTATTGCTATCAAGGAAAATGATCTGGTACCTACTAAATTTACTAGTTGCATGAATGTGGAGAAAGCTCTAGTAGCCAGAATTGAAGAAAAGGATGAATGGGTGGTTGGCATTGGTTGCTTTCATCACATGACAGGTGATAAAAGTAAATTTGTGAGTCTTGAAAAGTGTAATGGTGGTTTTGTAAGATTTGACGATGATAAATTTGGTGTAATCTGTGACAAAGGATCCATTTCTCTTGATGGTAAGAATAATATTGATGATGTTCTATATGTTGAAGGTTTGAAGCATAATCTTTTAAGTGTTGAAAAAATGGTTGACAAGGGATGCAATCTTCAATTCAAGAATGGAAAGTGTAGAATATTGGGGAGTTTTGGAGATGTGATTGCATCAGGTACAAAAACAAAAAGTAATATCTTTCACCCGAATGTTGCTAGTAAAAGTTTTCTGATTGCTCAAATTGATGAAAGTTGGTTGTGGCATAGGAGATTGTGTCATGTAAACTTTGACAATATTATCAAGATAAGTTCTACTCATGTTGTGAGAAATATTCCTAAGTTGGTAAAGCCTACTAATACCATACGCAAGGAATTTCAATTAGGGAAGCAAACTAGAATTTTGTTTCAGAGAAAACAAAATTGTTCAAATGAAGTATTGGAGCTTGTGCATATTGATCTATGTGGTCCTTCTAGAGTCAGAAGTTTACAAGGAGATAGGTATTTCATGTTACTTGATGATTATTCTAGATTAATGTGGGTTGCTTTCTTAAGGGAAAAATATGAAACTCTTGAGAAATTCAATATCTTTGAAGCTAAGGTTGAGATAGAGACAAATTTGAAGATTAAATGTCTGAGATCAAATAGAGGTAGTGAATTCATTTCTGGTGAGTTTAATTCTTTTTGTGGAGAACATGGGATAAAGAGACAATTATCTACCCCACAGAACCCTCAACAAAATGGATTTGTGCAAAGGAAGAATAGGACAATTCTAGATGTTGCTAGGACTATGATGCTAGAAGGAAATGTCCCTCATATCTACTGGAGAGAAGTTGTGAGTATTGTTGTTTACACTCTCAATTGGGTGCATATCAAAGGTGAAACCGGTAAGACCCCTTATGAGCTATGGTTTGGTCATAAGCCTATTGTTAGATACTTCAAAAAAATTGGGAGTAAATGTTATATTAAAAAAGATGAAGTCATAGGAAAGTTTGATGCTAGGGTGATGAAGGTATCTTCCTTGGTTACTCTACTAAAAGTAAAGCTTATCGGTGCTTCAACAAGAGATTGAGGAAAGTGGTTGAAAGTGCTAATGTCAAGGTTAATGAAGACACAGTGAGACCACACAGAACCTGTGGATATGATTCAAATGATCAGAATATCAGTTTAGTTTAGACTCAGAATCAAGTGCAGATCATTCCAGTGAATTAGGAAATCTAAGAGGAAGTATTGAAAGTACTAAAGTGAGAACAAAAGAGTTTGAAGTTCAAGAACATCCTAAGACTCCAAGGAATGTAATACTGAGTCATTTAGAAGATCAGATTATAGGTGATAAGAACAAAGGTGTTCAAACTAGGAGAACAATTGTAGAAGAATATTATTTAATTTCAAAGACTAAGTCTAGTAATGTCAATGAAGCATGCAAAGATGAACATTGGATGGAAGCAATGAAAGAAGAACTATTGCAATTTGAGAAGAATGATACATGGATTCTTGTTCCTAGACCTAAGGACAAAAACGTAATTGGAACTAAATGGGTTTTTCAGAAAAAACTTAATGAGCAAGGTGAAGTTGTTAGAAACAAAGCAAGATTAGTGTGTAAAGGATATTCATATATGGAAGGAATTGAATTTGAAGAAAAATTTTCTCCTATTGCTAGGATTGAAGCTATGAGATTATTTCTTTCTTATGTTGCTTACCAAAAATTCAAGGTTTATCAGATGGAAGTCAAGTCGGCTTTTCTAAATGGTGAATTGGAAGAAATGTATATTGAGCAACTTGATGGATTTCAATTGACTGATCAGGGAGATATGGTTTATCGGTTACAAAAAGCATTGTATGGACTTAAGCAAGCCCCAAGAGCATGGTATGCCAGATTGGACAGGTATTTGTTGAAACTTGGACTTAATAAAGGTACTACTGATAGTAATTTGTATTTCAAGATTGATCATGATAAAGATTTGATTGTTGAAGTCTTTGTTGATGATGATCATTTTTGGAGGAGATGATAGTTTGTGCATGAAGTTTTTTGATGAGATGCAGAGTGAGTTTGAGATGTCTATGATTGGAGAAATAAAAATATTTTTGGGATTGCAAATCACTCAGTAGACAAAGGGATCTTTATATCTCAGTCCAAGTATGTGAAAGAATTGCTAAAGAAGTTTGGTGTGGAAGATTCAAAGCCAGTTGGTACACCTATGGTGACTGGATGTAAGTTGACTCAAGATGATGATTCTCCTAAAGAAAACCAGACTAGATATGGATCCATAATTGGTGGATTGCTTTATTTAACTCAAACTAGACCTGATATCATGAATGTTGTATGTATTGTTGCAAGATTTCAAGTTGATCCTAAGGAATCTCATGTGACTTTTGTGAAGAGGATTTTTAGATACTTGAAGGGAACAGTTGATTTTGGCCTATGGTATCCTAAAGAAGATGACTTTACTTTGAGTGTTTTTACTGATGTTCATTGGGCAGGAGATGTGGATGACAAAAAAGTACTAGTGGTGGTGCATTTTTCTTGGGAAAGAAGTTGATTTCATGGTTAAGTAGGAAGTAGAATGTCATTTCCTTATCTACTACAGAGGCAGAATACATTGTTGTTGCTAGCAATTGTACTCAAGTATTGTGGATGAAGTAGATGTTGAAAGATATCAAATTTGTGTATGATGAGACTATTGCTATATTCTATGATAATTCAAGTGCAATTAACATTTCTAAGAATTTGGTGCTGCATTAAAAAACCAAGCATATATCTATTAAGTTTCACTTTTTGAGAGAGAAGGTGAGTGAAAAGGAAGTTAGATTAGATTATGTGCCTACTAAGGAACAGATTGTAGATATATTTACTAAGCTTTTTCCTAAGGATACTTTTGAGTATCTCAGAGGGAAGCTAGGGGTGATTACCCCTCCTAATCAGAACTAAGGTGCAAGTCTTTGCATCAGTCTGTGCATTTCATAGTCATATCTTGATCTGGATTGATGTTGTGGTGGCTACTACTCAGGGGGAGTAGTCAGATGTTTTGAAATGTGTTTCAAAGCTTGTGTGAGAAAGATAATTCTTATCTTTTTCATTGATGTAAAAGGGGGAGAAGAGTCATGTGAAAAACTGTGAATTATCTGGGGAGAAGACTCAAAACCTAAGGGGGAGAAAGTGCTAAGAGAAATTTGGCTTGATGGTGTTTTTTACATCATGTGTTATCATCAATTCCAAAGGGGGAGATTTTTGGATGTTGCTAATATGTGGTTGTCATTGATGTCAAAACTATTAGCATTAATGTCATTTGAGGTTGTATATGTCGAGGATATTGAGAAAATTTTAATAAAGAAAGTTGCAAGTTGTCAAGTTCAATATGGCCAACATGTTGATGGCTCGCTCAGTATGTTGATGATCAGAGGTTGTGGATTAAAGGGCTTATTTTTTAGTATATATAGTTTATCCATGTTAAGTTTTAGAGATCCCCATGAAGATTTGATTGAGTTGTGAGTATTTGTGTTCTGATAGTTTTTATGTTGCTTCAATTGGTGTTCCTGAAAGAAGTTGATGTGATTCTGGTAATGTGAAGTTTTTTGGATTATTCTCTAGTGATTCATGACACTTTTGGATGTTTCTAGATCATACTCTATCTTTGTTGCACGTCTACATTGATCGTTGTGCTCGTGATTGGAGATTTTCTCTTGTGTGTTCATGTTTTTCATGTTCTTGGTCGATAGGGTGATTGTAGTGTGTTGTGGATATTTGAGGAATAATTATTGAAGATGTTTCAAGTTAGAGAATATTATTTTGGGTCTTCACTATTTTGTGATCAATGGTGGTTGATTCGCATTGATAATTATTTATGTTTTGGGCCGACAGTGTGTATTCATTTTTTTATTTATTAAAGTCGACTTGTAGATGATGTTATTCTTGGTTGCGGATATATATGAGTGATTTTTTTATCATTTGAAGAAGTATGTGAGTGAATTGTGAAGTGAAGTGTGTGAGTCCTATGTGTGAAAAAAGCTCTAATCATTCAAAGTCAGAAGTTAAGTGTGAAGAAGAGTGAGCAGAGTTTATATGCTTAACCAGAACTGTAATCAGGCATGAGCAGATGTTATTTTCTCAGTTCAATCTTGTGGATGTAATCCAAATCTTTATGTAAGATAGTGTGTCTTCCTTGGGAAATAAGCCTTTTTGTATTTGAGTAGTGAGCTCTAGGCAGTGTGCATGAATGCATGTGCATTCCCATTTATTCTTTATACTTTTAACAGGGTATAATCTTGTGGACTAACCTCCACCGTGGTTTTTCCCCTAACAGGGTTTCCACGTAAAAATATTGGTGTTATGTGTGTTTATGATGTGTTTATGATTTATGCTTTCATGGTTATTAATCAGATATGAGAATAAGGTTAATAAGTTTAATAAGTTTCAATTTATACGACAACTAATTCACCCTCCCCCTCTCAATTGTCTGCCCTTGTGTTGCCAAAAACCTCTTATATCTATTAGGAATTACAACACAATGTTGAGAGGAAATATTAATGGACTTCATTATGGTATTTTCCAAAGTTAAATAATATTGATGTAATTTTGGTTATTGTGGAAAGACTTAGGAATTATGCACATTTTTGTGGATTTGCTTATCCATTTCATGTTACTATTGTGGAAAAAGTATTCATGAAAAAAGTATTAAAAACATCATTGAATTCCCAAGATCATTGTGAGTGATTTTGACCCTATATTCATTATCATCTTTTGGAAAAACTCGTTAGTAGCATGGGGTGCAGAAATAACACATAGTTCATCTAATCATCTATAATTAAATTCCCAAAAATAAATTGTGAAAGAATTTGTTTCTAAATATATTTACATTGTTTTACCTTTGAAAAATAGACATAGTGGTTCATATGGCTACCACTAATAGAGTGGTGGTACAACACATAATTTCACACACCAACAAAAATGACTCCATTTGAGACTCTTTATGGCTATCCTCCACCATCTGCTAATTATTTATAATCTCAATGAAAATCTTATTCAATAGAGGATTATATTCAACACCAACAAGAGGTATTTTGAGGAGGGATATGGGATATTTCTTCAGTTGAAGCCTTATAATCAAATTTCACTTAGGAAACATAAGCACACCAAACTTGCACCCAAATTTTATGGTTTGTATAAGGTTCTCCATTGAATAGGAAGTGTAATTTAAGTTAGAAATTCTACCTTCCAAAATTCATTTAATCTTCCATGTCTCTTTTTTTGAAGAAAGTAAGAGGTAACAATATTCTAATCCAATTAGAATTTCTTGATTTGGGTGAAGAGAAGTTTATTTTCAAACCTAAGGAAATCATTGATAAATGAGTGAAATAATTATAAAATAGAGTCATCTTATAATGCCTAATCAAGTGAAAAATTCCAATTGAAGATGCAATATGGGAAGATGAAAAATTCATACATAATCATCCATAGTTGCTAAGCATCGAGGATAAATCTTTTTTGAAGCCCAAGTAGGCATATTGGGTCTCTCATATTCTTTCTTTCTAAATATAATAAGGTGAAACATTTGTGGCTTGTTTAACCTCAACATTATTTTTAGTTACTACCTTAAGCATTCTTAATTAGGATGAGGGGGTATGTACCTACATAGTTAAGCCTATAAATAAAGAAGACAAGTCTCTATCAAATCATCATAACTTAAAAGAATAATGAATTCATATATTATCTTCTAATTATTAGAGGTCACCCCTTCAAAATGGTTTGCTACTTTTTAATTTTATTTATTTATTTCCAAGAAATATACATCATATATAGTGAAAAATTCAAAATTCACACTATCACTCATGATTTAGATTCATATACCCAATTTTCACCAACATATGCATGTCAAGTATGAAATTGATTAGGCACATAAATAAGGGAAAAATAATCAACCTATTTGAATAGAATAGATTTTAGAATGTGTTTTGTGTCTTCCTCACTAATTTTTTAATTGATAGAGACCTTGAAGAGGTTTAAAATGAACAAGACATATTTTTTGTGGATTAAAGGGAATGTGGGGTGAGCCACTTCCATGGCTACTACATTAAAAATTAAAATTGGAAGTTTTTACCACAATAGAGATCCATTTAAAACTCATCAAAGATAACCATTTGGTGAGAGACAAATATATTATATGGGAATTAAAGAAATAATTTATGAATAACAATTTTATAGGTTTGAGAAGATTTACATCAAAAATTACCAAAGATAAGTCACATTCTACTAGGAAAATTGTCATAGAGAGAAAAAGAAAAAAAATTTAACATATGATGAATACAAATTCTAATAAGAATTTTCATACAAAGATGAAAAGGTTTTACTAAGCATTGAACATGTTTTAAACAAGATTTGGCTTTGGTATGAACAACCTTCGGCTCTCATATGAATCAAAATAAGAAGCAATAAACAAATTTTGGAAAATTAACAATTATGATTAGTCACCATGCAATTAGTTTAATGTGTCATGTTTCAATATTTGCATTGTAGTATAATCAACTATAAGTGACATTTATCTCACTATCTCACCATGTAAATTTAAAAACTTGGAAAACAAATAATTGAGTGACTTAGGGATGTATGATGTATAATTTTTTTAACGCATGGGACTCTAATGAATTGTCATGAATGTTAAAGTTTCAAATGTCTACTACCAAAAAACTTAGACAATTAGGGATCCACATGTTAAGTTTTTACTTTCTCTATGTTCATAGGCAATTAAATGGTCTTTTAAAAAATATTTAAAAAATAGGCTAGAACATGATCAAATTCATCCAAAATAAAATATTTGGATTTACCATGTTAGTACCCACATAACAAGCAATTTTTTTGGTGTCCATGTGGAATCTATGTGTTTGTGTGCACCCTTATAGTTAGGTTGGACATCTATTGACTACCCTCCCCTGTATATACATGTATTTAACAGGGGTATTCAATGTGTTGGATATACATTATGGGTCTTGCATGCATTTATTTTTCTCATAAATTTCCACATTTGGTAGAATAATAAACTTGCTATATTGGTGGCTAGATTTGATTATAGCAGGGGTGACCCTTTGGTGAAATGGTGAGGCTTCTTGCATGTAGAGCCAACAACCAAGGATCAAAACCACGTGGGGTAACTCTACCGCGTCAACAATGGAGTTTGTTATTACCCTTGTATTAATGGGAGGCTCCTTGGTGAACTGGTGGGGATTCTTTCCTATAGTGCCAACAACCAAGGCCCAAACCTTAATATATTTTTAAAATAATTTGATTAAAGATGGTGTGTGGTGTGATTGGTCACGAGCAAGCTAGGGTTTATATTCCCTAGCTCAGCCTTCAGTGGTATGTGGAGGTTTGTTCTGAGCGTGGGGGGGTCTATTATTGCTTGTAGGGGGCATCCAATGGTTTCTTGTGTTGGTGTATGGCTCTTATCTCTCTTTACACGATTTTATTCTTGGTCTCTTTATGTTTGTGCGGTGTGATGGGGGGTGTCGACCTATGTAGTGTGGTGTGGGGTTGTTGTTTGCAGCGTTCCTTGAAAGGGAAGTTTGTGTCTTCCATTAAGGAAGGTTTTTGTGCTTTGGTGTAGAATTTTTCCTATTGTGTGCCTTGGGTGTGGTATTTTGCTACTTCTGTTTCTGTCTATCCGTTGCCCAATGGTTCTTTTTCTGGATGGGGGTGTGTTTTTTCTCATAGAGATTCATGCATCAGCTGGCAAGCCAAATCATGATTCTTCTCTTCCTAGAGGACGTCAGATTTTTGCAAATAAAGTAACTATGGTGAGAGTTTGATGAGGAACAGTGGTTTTTGGCTTCAAAAAGTAAATGTGTTTAGAGAGATCGAAGGATCGGTTGGTGCTCGTGATTCAATCTGAAGATGTAGTGGAGGATGTGGAGTACTACAATAACCATGTGTTGATTTTCAAATTCATGGGGATGCGGGCTTCGCTTCCCTTTCTCGATTCTTGGATTCACAAAACTTGGAATCTAGAAGGTGACTTTGATATCTTGTTGGCTACCAAAAATTTCTTCATGGTGGATTTTTCTTGTATTGCTGATAGAAATTGAGTTTTTGAGGGTGGACCATATTTTTATAATTAGGTGGGTTTATTCATTAAACCATGGCACATGGGATCCAACTCTGTTGAGGAGCTCCCTTCCCACATTCTAGTTTAGGTACGCCTCCCTCGTTTTCCTTTGGAGTGCTAGTGAAGTGATATTTTGAAAATGATTGCTTTGTTACTTGGTAAGCCTATTGGGCCCTCTCAACAAACTTTGAATAAAAGGGTTCTTTCTTGTGCGCGTGTTTGCATTGAAATTGACTTGAATAACCCATTGTCGTATTCCATGGCCATGAGCATTGGGGAAACTTCTTGGATCCAACAATTGGACTATGAGGCAATACCTTTTCGATTTCGACTATGCCATGAGTATGGCCACCTACAGTGAATGTGTCCCAAAGCCTCTAATATTGTTGGCTCATCTCATGCTCCTCATCAGTCTAACTCAAAGATGGATAAGGGTAAGTCCCATATGCAAGGGGGGGAGGCAGATAAGGATGTCTTTGTGCCTGTTAAACCTCACAATAGGAACAAAGGCCAGAAGAGGACTATCAAGGATAGGCAAGAAGAGGAATCTCTCAACAGGTTTGAAGCTTTAGAGGTTTTGGTTCAAGAAGGGGCCCCCTTTGACATGCAAAGTGTAGATAGTTCTTTCGTTGAGAATTTCTTGGTGGATCAACCAAATTTTTTTTCCAGTGTGACCCTAGCAGGGGGTCAAATGGACCAGATGGATGCTAAAATCCCTACTTCAGTCTCTGGGTGTGGGGGAACCGGTATACTGTCAGATGTAAATGTGTTATTTATTCCTTTTATTTTTGGGACCATCATTGAAAAGGCAGCTGAGGAATCTGGTAAATTCAAGACCTCTTCTCCTGCTTTGGGCCTTTAGCAAAAACCCCTCAAAAAGGGGGCTCTAGAGAAGCCTCTTAAAGTAGGAAGGAAGAAGGATCAGGAAAAGGTCAAGTTGATTGGGGAGACATTGGTTGAGTTTGGCTCTGTGAGAACTATTGATTTTCACTTCTCCCAACACAAAGATTATTGTGTTATTTTGGAATGTAAGGGGTGTGAATAGCATCCCTAGACAAAAGGCTATTCGTGAGTTGATTCATGTTCACTCTCCTAATTTGGTTTTCCTCCAAGGGACTAAGTTTTCCATTGATAGTATGTTGAATTTGGTTCCTAAGATTTGAGGTAGAGGTATTTTTCAATGTGTTGGGGCATTGGGAAGCTTAGAGGGTCTTTCCTGCTTATGGGACCCACGCAAAGCTATTCCCCTATGGTGGCTTTCTAACAGATGCTCTATTTCCCTTGTTGCTTCCAACTTGGAGTCAGGTGACAAAATTCTTCTTTCTAATGTTTATGCTCCTACGGATCTTCCTAGCAAGATACATTTGTAGTCTCAAATTAGATTCTTGTGTTCCTTGGAGCCTTTTCTCCCTTGGATTATTGCAGGTGATTTTAATGTGATCTTACCTTTAGATGAGAAAAGGGGTGGGGATTTCTATTTGGATCCCTCCTCGGACCTCATGTGAGACAATGTGACCTCTATGAATATAGTGGATATCAATCCTTTGAATGGAGTTTTTACTTGCATTAATAGGAGGACTGGGGAGGCTACCATTTTTGAAAGGTTAGACAGGTTCCTAGTGTCTAGTTTTTTGGGTTGGCAACAGATGGATGACTAGTTCTAAGATTTTGTACTAGTGGGGCTTAGATCATTGGCCAATCAAAAAATTTGATTATTTTTCTAAGTCTTCTAAAAGATATTCTTTTAAATTCCAACTTATGTGGCTTCAAGATGAGTCTCTCCATGATCTAATCCCTGGGTGGTGGAGGGATGGAAAGTTGACTTTTGGTACTGTTATGTACTCCTTTGCAAAGAGGCCTCAGTATATCAAATATAAGCTGAAACATTGGAATAGACACCATTTTGGTAATGTTTTCCAAGCTAAAAGGGCTTCCCTAGAGCACTTGGACTCCATCACTTAGCAAATCTAGGATCAAGGGCTTACTGAGGAGTTGAGTTGGCTAGAGGCTTCGGTTGCAGAGGAGGTGGAGGAATGGGAGTTGCGTGAGGAAATTTTTTGGAAGAAAAAGTCTCGCATTGATTGGTTGCAGAAGGGAGATAGGAATACTTCCTTTTTCCACAATTCGGTTAAAGACAGAAGGCAGGGAAACATTATTACCTCTATGAAATCCCTAGATGGAGATCCTATTCTCTCCTCTGCTAAAATTTCTAAAGAGTTCATTCGGTTCTTTTTTTCTCTTTTCCATGATGATTCTACTCCTGTCAGTGGGGATGAAGATGCAATCTTGGCTTGCATTCCTCTCTTGGTGACTGAGGAAATAAATGAGTCTCTTCTCAAGATGATCTCTCTATTGGAACTGAAAAATATAGTGTTTTAGATGAGCAAAGGTAAAGCTCCTAGTCCTAATGGGTTCCCGGTGGAGTTCTTTCAGGAGTTTTGGGAGATTGTCAAGCTTGAACTTCTTGAAGTTGTTCAGGAATCTCAAAAGCATAAGAAAATGATCAGAGCTTTTAATGCCACTTTCTTGATCCTCATCCCTAAGTGTGAGGGAGTTGATTCTTTAGATCTCTTTAGGCTTATTTTCTTTGTAATGTGGTGTACAAAATCATAAATTTGATTGTGGAGCGCTTGAAGCCATGGTTAGATAGGTTGATCTCTAAGGAATAACATGGTTTTGTGGCTGGTAGGAAGATTCTAAATGGTATGGTCATTTCTGTGGAGACAGTGCATTCTATGGCCTCCTCCAAGGAGAAGGATATGTTCATTAATCTTGATATGACCAAGGCTTATGATCATGTCAAATGGGATTTTCTAACCAATATTTTGAGAGATTTTGGATTTGGAAATGATTGGGTTTTGAGTTGTGTCATGACCACTTCCTTCTCTATGCTTCTCGATGGTGAACCTTCTGATCTTTTTGGACAGGGAGATCCTTTATCTCCATACTTATTCATTTTGATGGCAGAACGGCGTGGGAGATTCTTGAAATTTTTGGTGGAGCTTGGCTTGATTCAAGGTTGGTGGTGGGGTAATAACCTTCCCCCCCAGTCCCATCTCCAGTTTGTGGACAACACAACGCTAATGGGCATTGCTAGAGTTGATGAAGCAGTCAATATAAGGAGGGCCCTAGATTGTTATTTGGCAGATTCGATTCAAAGCATTAATGAATAAAAGTCTTTTATCTATTTCCTTAACACTCCTAATCATATTCAACAAAGGATTGAGGGTATTCTCAGGTTCCAGGTTGGCTAGCTCTCATTTGTCTACCTTGGCATTCCTTTGGTTGTTCGCTCCTTACCTTAAGTGCTCTAGTAGGATGTTATTGAAAAGTTTCAAAAAAAGGTCATTCATTGGATGTTCAGATGGCTCTCTATTGTAGGGAGAGTGACTCTTTTGAAGTCTATGGTATAAGCTTTCCCTTTGTATAGGTGCTTTGTTTTATCGGCTCCTACCAACTTTGAGAAATACTTTGAGGCCCTCTGTCGGTAGTTTCTTTGGTTTGTAAATCTTCTTTCATGAAAGTGGAATCTAGTCAAGTGGGATGTGGTTTGTCATCTGAAGCAGGAGGGTGGTCTTGGGTTGTGTCGGGCTGATTTGACTAGGAAATCTTTGGCAACTAAGTTGTATTGGAGATGGTGTTCTCCACATCAGCAGACTTGGGCAAAGATCATCACCTCAAAATATCTTGGGGTTGTGGCTGGAGAGGATTTTCCTAGATACACTCTCAAGGGTAGAGGATCTATGGTTTGGATCACCTTCAAGAGGAAAGCCAGGTTGATTAAGCAAGGCTTGTTATGGATTTGCAATAGGGGTTCGGAAGCTCTCTTTTGGTTTGATTCCTGGGATGGACATCCTCCTATTATGTCTAATTATCCTCATTTGCAAGACCTATGTAGGAATTTTTTGGATGCTGGTTGGACTCATGTGGTAGATTTCAAATCTTCTAGATCGGGCTTTGGTGTATAGGTGGAAGGACCCGCATGAGTGACCGCCTAGAGGTACGAAGGAGGATTGTAAGGAGCTTTCCTGCATCTTGGTTTCTAGGGTCTATAGCTCCCTATTGGAGAGGGACGTTCTAGATTGAGGAGGAGACCAAAAAGGAAAATTCACTGTGGCCTCTAGGTATAGGGTCCTTGATGAATAGTTGTTTGGTTGCACAGAGGTTCCTTGGTGGAAGCGGATCTAGAATAAATCCTCTTGGCCCAAGTGTAACTTCATTTCTTGGTTGGTGATTTATAATAGATTCCTAACCTGGGAGAATCTTTGGAAGTGGAGCTTTCAAGGCCCCTTAATGTGTGTTCTATGCTCTAACAGTGAGGAGAAGACTTCCCATATTTTCTTTCAATGCCCTTTTGCTAGGGTGCTTTGTAATTTCTAGTAGAATCTCTGGAGTCGACCGTGTTGGCATGCTTCATCTCTAGAGGACTTGTGTATTAGGTTGGGGAGTCCTACAGCTAAGACTCCTTTCCTTCACACTACTTGGTTAATTGGTCCTAGCTTCATCATCTGGAAGATCTAGCTGGAGCGTAATCATAGATTTTTTTGGATAAGAAGCTTCAAGTGATGTAGGTTTGGATGAGGATATTGGGAGTTTTGCAGGAGACTTTAACAGCTAGATGTGACCTCTCGACCCCTATGGACCCTGGAGATATAAGAATTGTTCATATTTTGGGGCTTTCTGGTTGTACCAAGGATGGGATGAGACTTGGCCTTGGTCGAAGTGCTAGAGAGAAGGTTCAAAGAAATGGTCATTGGATGCCTCCACCATTTGAGGTGTTGAAGATAAATATGGATGGTACCTCTCGAGGTAATCCTGGCCATGCTGGGGTTGGCAGAATTGGCAAGGACTGCTCTGTATTGGTTGTGTTCTTCTTCTCAGAGTATTGTGACATGCATTCTAACAACTTCATGGAGGCCTTGGCCATTCTCTTGGCTTTGAAAAGGGCTTGTTCCCTTATTTGGAGAAGGATAATTTGTGATTCATATTCTCAGATTGTGGTGGATTTTCTAGACAAGTGACATCTAGAGGATGTTAACTAGCAATTGGCTGGTGTGGTTAGACAGATCATCTCCCTGGGGGAGTCCTTGGACTCTATCACCTTTCGCCATATCCCTAGAGAGTGTAATAAGGTGGTTGATGGTTTGGCTAAATGGGCTTCTAAGCAGAAGGGAAACTGGAAAGTGGATGATTGGAGCATTCTTTCAGCTAATCATTCTAGGGAACTCAAGGACTTGGTTGCGAAAGATATGAGATGTGTTTTAGGTGTTGCTTGATGGTTTTGTTTTTGGCCCCTAGTGGGCAGTTTGTAACTCTTGGCTTTGTACTACTTTCCTGATTCAATAAAAAGAATTACCCTCTTTAAAAAAATATACTTGATTATAGAAAACCTTGTCAATTTAATGACTAACCAAAATATTGTGCATAATTATTACAATGTACTTTTTGGTTGATACCACTATTATATGATAGTTGTGTGAGTGTGTGTCTTGAAAATTTTTTGCTTTCTTATCACTTGAACTTTGAACATAGTGTTTTTTTAAGTACTAAACATGAACCATAAAATCCCACCCTTATGAAATGATGTTAAACATTATTAAGCATATGTTTACACAATGCAATTGATTTATGATTAGATCTAGATTTGAGAGTAACACTTTTCTAGTTTAGGGCACTCATAATTCTTGAATTATTCTCTTTCTCTCCATAAGAATAGAACCACAAAATGTTGTGATATCATGTTGAAATAATGAGTGAATTAAATATACTTTCTCATTTCATTATTGCACATAAATATAATATTGAATGTATACTATTATATTAACATTTATTAATATAAATAGACAACGATGGAGCTCTCTTCTGGGGTTGGCATTTTTTCAAAATTCTGCAAAGGCAGGAAATGTTGGTTCTCCCCCTAGTAGTAATGGCAGTAGGTCTGAGGCTATTGTCATTGATGGTGTAGAATTGTCAGCTTGTAGTGGTGCTGGTGGCATTAATGGTGGGTCCTCCTTTCTGTCTTTTGTTCTGGACTTGTTGGGTTTGGGTGACATTCCTCTTTCCAAACATTGTGTGGCAGCCATCCCTCCTAATGTGATTTAGTCCTCTTTCCTGCATCTAGAGATTCCTAGAAAAGGTGTTGATGGTGAAGGACATAAGCATGTGGAGGTATTTTTAAATGGACCAAGTTGGTCTTTCCTTTTGGGTGCTAAACCTAAAGGGAATAGCTTCTCGGTGCCGGTCAACTTTCAAGTGAATACTCAGTGTCTATTCTTGATTACATTATTGAGAACCGTTTGGTGTCTATGGACCTTACACTGGTCATAAAGTTTATGGTTCCTCGCCCAAATGTTGAGCTAGTCTGTAATCTAGCTTCTAAACATTGGAGGACAAAAGGCCAGGTGGTGGTAGCGACAATGGCTAAACATTTTTTCTCGTTCTCTTTCACTTGTAACAAGGACATGGTTAGTGTTATTACTAGCGGGTCATGGATGATTGGTAAGTCCTCATTGGTCCTTAAGAAATGGGAGGTTGGTTTTAATCCCAGTTCTTGTTCTTTCTCCTCTACTCTGGTGTGGGTAAGGCTCCAAGCTTTGCCTCTAGAGTTTTGGGACTAACAAGTGTTCACTGGCATTGCTAATATGTTTGGAAAGCTTCTATGCATTGATCAAATGGCTACTTCCCAGAAGAGGTTAGTTTATGCACATTTTTGTGTGATTGTGGATCAATCTGCGGACTTTCCTGAGAAGGTGTTGATTAACTCAAAGCTGAGGGGCTAGAATCAAGTAATTGAATATGAATCTATCCCTTTTGCTTGTTTTCACTGCAAAAAGGTCAGTCACTCGACCAATAATTCCCCTCAAAGGTCAAACCAGTCCAGGCTCAGCCTCTTATGGAATGGAAAGAGAAACAAAAAGTGTTGGAGGTTCATGATGTCAAAGGGGATGATGTTGCCATGCATTGTTTGCCTTCGGGTGAGTTGGTTAAGGATACCTCTTGTAAGGAGGTGGGTACTCTGGGAGGGGAGAATGTTGATGCAGGGTCTCCTCAGGGATTTTAGGTCCCGTCAGGGGATAATCAATCGGAGGAAGAAGGGGAATTGGTTTCTGGTGAGGAGGCTCTTCCCTCTACTGATATGGAGGCTCCTAAAAGTGTAGAGGCAATGGATAAGGAGTTGGCATCTTTGGTTTTAAAGGATTCATCAATGATGGTGGTGTCTCCCATTTCTTCTAACATGGGGTTGAGTGGAAAGGAGGTGGTCTTGCAGGAGCCCCCTGGGGCTATTTCAAATTTGGTGCTCACCTCTTTTGTCAATGGTTGTGAGCTGGAAAGCTTGTTACAAGTCAAGGAGCCTCCCTTTTCTCCAGTCAAGACTAGAAATAGAAAGAAGAACCCCTCCCCTTAGGGGGTTGCTACCAGGAACCAATCAAAGGTTGATTGTGGTTTGGAGCCAAGGGGAAGAGGGAGACCCACTCTGCTTCAGAACAGGGAGAAGGAAAGTAAAGTTGATATTGTCAATGACTCCTAGAAAACGTTATTTGAGATGTGTCCTAAGGGAACATCTCAGAATCCTCTATGAAGATTCTCTCATGGAATTTACAAGGGTTGAATAACCCTCACAAGCAGGATCTCCTCACTAACTTAGTGAGGGATCATAAATCGGATGTGATCTTGATTTAAGAAATGAAAAATCCTATTGAAAGGTTGGAGTATCTTAAGAAGAAATTCTTTAAGGAATGTGGCCTTCACGGTTTTGATGTGGATGGAGCTTCCAAGGGTGTGGCCACTTTCTAGAATATGAAAGTTGTGGTCGGTAAGGCCATATTTGGGGTCCCCAACCACATTGCTACCTCCTTTAATTATAGTAGGAGTGATTTTTCCTAGGTCACTTTGAATATCTATGCTCCTAATGTTAAAAGTGCTTGGAAGTGCTTCTGGGGGAATCTCAGTTTCTTTAAAGCTAATTTTCCCTCTAAACATTGGCTGGTCATGGGAGATTTTAATACTCCATTGAGTTTTGTTGATAAGTTGGGTGGCTCACAAGTTGACGAATACAGCATATTCGACTTGATGTCTTTTGTTAATGACAACACCTTGTTCGATATTGATTTGTGTGGGGCGTTGTATACTTGGTTGAATCGTAGGATTGGTGATGCTCTGATCCAGGTGAAGTTGGATCGGGCCCTCCTTTCACATGAGTGGTTGGCTCATTTTGCTTGCTCCCTTTTTGCTCTCACAAGGTTGGGTACAGACCATTTTCCTATCTCCTTGTTGGCTGAGGTGGTTGGTTGTAGGTGCTCTTTCCCCTTCAAGTTTGAAAAAATGTGGACATCTCACCAAGACTTTAAAGTCAAGCTTGCTTCCTGGTGGGATATTTAGGTGGATAGATCTGTTATGTATAGAGTGGCAGCTAGCTGGTGTGAAGGCCAATGTGAGGAATTGGAATAAGGCATCCTTTGGGAACATCTTCCTTGAGAAATATCGTATCAAGCGAAACTTAATATTTTCAACAGAAGATTCAGGCTAGGGTTATAATGCTAATCTAGAAAATGAAGAGAGTGTTCTCTTGCCCCGTCTCCATAATATAGTGGCCAGGGAGGAGGAATTTTGGAAGTAGAATTCATGTGTGGTGTGGCTTAACTATGGAGACAGAAATGCAAATTTTTTTCATCTCACCACTCTGAAGCATCATGCCTCCAATCATATCAAGTATATTTTCCAAGATGATGGGGTGATTGAAAGCGAGAAGATTAGGCGGGAAGCTATTTCCTTCTTTTCTAATCTCTTGACTAATGATTTTTCCCCATCCTTGCAAGCCTAGGATCAGTTGTTGGATGTTATTCCTCGAATTGTAACGAATGATCTTAATCGCATGCTCTATGGTATTCCTTCTACATAGAAAATTGGGAATGTGGTTTTCTCCTTTGTTGGGAACAAGGCCCCTGGCCCTAATGGATTCCCCATGTTCTTCCAATAATTTTGGACCATTTTTTCCAAGGATGTGGTGGATGCGACTAAAGAGTTTTTTGGCAGTCGTAACCTACTCAAGGAATTGAATGTTACTTTCTTGGAGTTGATTTTGAAAACCCCTGGAGCCTCGACCTTCAATGAGTTTAGACCTGTCAGCCTGTGTAACAATATTTTCTCCAAGGTTCTAGTAGTTAGGTTGTAGAGGGTTCTTCCTCTGATTATCTCTTTGCATCAAAGTGGCTTTGTTGTAGGCAGGAAAATTCTTGACTCTATTATTACTGTGCATGAAAACATTCATTCACTGATGGTTAACAAAAAGGCTATTTTTTTATTAAAACTGGATTTGGTTAAAGCTTATGATTGGGTTAATTGGTCTTTTTTATCTCTTTGCTTTTGGTTTTTCTAATAATTTTGTTAGGCCGATTCAGAGCCTCATTTCGTCGATGTCCTTTTCTATGTTGGTTAATGCCTCTCCTTCAGATTTCTTTAAGAGCTCTAGGGGGGTTAAACAAGGTGATCCAGTCTCACCCTTCCTCTTCATTATCTTGGTTGAAACTCTACGCAAGTCACTGCAGCTAAAGCTTTCTTCAGGATCTCTTAAGGGTCTTAGATCTTCTTCTTCCTTGCCCCATGTTCGCATCAACAGCTTGTATATGATACTTTGATCATGGGTGACACGTCTATTGTGGAAGCCAAGACTATTAAATTGACTCTCCAAAATTATGAGGTGGCTTCAGGGCAGCTAGTGAGTCTCCCCAAGACCACGATTTTTTTCCTCAACACTCCAGAAAGAAAGATGCGAAGAATTGTCAGTATTCTTCAATGTTCGGTGGGCTCTCTTCCTTCTACCTATCTTGGTTTGCCTCTAGGAGCCAATCCGGCCCCTGTCTCCTTTTGGAATGGTTTGATCGATATGTGCAATGCTAAGTTGGCTAGTTGGAAAGGTGCTTTGCTCACGCAAGCTGGAAAATTGGTGTTCTTTAAATCCACGTTGCAGAATTTCCCAATTTATGCTCTCAGCCTTTTTCAGATGCCTCAAAAGTTTTGGGAAAAAATTGTGAGTATTCATAAAATATTGCTTTGGTCTGGTGTAGAGCATAAGAAGATATTGAGTTTGGTTTCATGGGAGGAGGTTTTTCGTTCGAAACGCCAAGGTGGTTTGGGCCTGCACAGGATTAAACCTTTTAATTTGTCTCTTGTGGCTAAGCAGCTATGGAACTTTCTTCGTGGTGAGAAGGATTGGTTGGAGATTTTGGCTTCTCAATATCTTGCTTAGGTGGATAAATTTCAGGAGTTCCTTAGAGATGATTTCTCTCCTCCCTTGGGTTCTTTCTTTTGGAATCCGTTGATCAAATCTAGAGGTGTTGTTTCTGCTAGCATCTAATGGGCGGTTGGGAATAGTAGGGTATCCTTTTTTGGGATGATTGGTGGTTCAGACATGGTCCACTGTGAGATGTTGATTGGGTGGCTCCCTAGAGGGATTTGTGCATTAGGGAATTTTGAATTTGTGTTGTAGATTATATCATGAATGAGGAATGGAGAAGGATCCATGAGGAGTTTCCAGAGTTGGTGGATTTGTATAGAGAGTTGTCTAAAATTCATATATTTGTTTCCCTCCAGAGGGACAAAGTGATTTGGAGAAGGCTTTTGCATGGGTTGTATTTGGTGACATCTACATTTAATTCCCTCAATGATATTGTGGGGCCTAGGCCTCTGTGGGGTTTGGTTTGGTCTTCAAAGCTAATTCCTAAAATCAACATGTTTTTATGGTTAACAATGCAAGACAAGATCTTAACCATTAACAATCTGTGGAAAAGAGGTTTTTCCATGCCCAATAGATGCTACCTTTGTAAGATGGATGCAGAGGACAGTTCTCTTTGTTTATTGGGTGTAGTTATGCTCAGGAAGTCTGGTCTCTTTTTCTCAACCTTTGGCAAGTGGCGTGGATTTTTTTGTCTTTGGTTTGGGAGCTCTAGCTTCAATGGTGTGTGCCTTCTTCTAATCCTTCCTTGAGGTTGCTTTGGCCTCTTTTTCTCCCTCGTATTTTCTGGGGATTATGGAAGGAGATGAAAAATAGAATTTTTAGGGATGCTTCCCTCACCCCTCTCTTTTTTTCAAAATTGTGCCTTCAACCAAGGAAAAAAATTTGCAGGTCGTTGAGAAAATTGATATTTTGGGGCATGTGAGGGTATTTGATTATGATGTTGCAATGTCTATCCATTGAAAATTTTCCTTTGATATTGCTAAGCCTTTGAAGAAGGATAATTTGGATAGGGATGGGGTTGTTTGGTTTTCTCTTCCTCCTGGTTGGCATAAAATCAGCTTTGACTGTTTGACTAAAGGTAATCTAGGTCCTTCTAGTTGTGGGGGAGTGTTAAGAGACCACAATGGTAGGTTAGTCTCAGTGGTGGAACTCCCTTTGGGAACATAGACAAACCACTTCGTTGAAGCTATTGCAACCTATCATAGCATAAAGTTGGCTAGAGATAAGGGGATCTCAAAGCTATGGATCAAAGGGTGCTCCCTTAATATAGTAAATTATCTTAGGAAGGTCTCTCCCCCATCATGGACTATCAAAAATTTCATTTTGGATTCTCTTGCTTTGATTCAAAATTTTGATGAAATATATATTTCTCATTCTTTTAGAGAGGCGAATCATGTGGCTGATTGGGTAGCGAATCTTGGGATGACGTCTACAAGATATTGGGAGGTGAATGACGTCATTCCCTTTGAGTTAAGTAATCTGGTCCATAATGAAAAATCTTACCATGTTGGCATTGGCCATCTCCTTGGCTATTGGAATGTGTGGGTATTATGGTCTTTTCTAGCTGATTAGACACTCCGTGCAGGTGATGCTTAATTGGAAGTCGTGGGAATTCAAATCTGAGTTGCATGAGTATCCTTACCATTATTGTTCTTGGTACCGCTCTTGGAAAACTCTCACGCTTTCTAGGTGTTCATTCCCCTTTTTCCTTATTATTTTTCAGCCTTTGTGTGTGGTCACTCTCTGCAATTGCAAAACTCTCGATGATGGGTGGAGATAGGAGCATAACATAACTTTTTTCCTATGACGACTTCAAGTCTAATGTCAATGTTTGGGCTATCCTGCAGAAGGGAGGGGTAACCCATTTCATGGAAAGGTTGCTTGGCTTTAAGTCCAGCATTTCTAAAGACTATGTTGATGCCTGGCATGGTCGATTTTCAATATGTTTGGAAGGGATATCACAATCTATGAAGACTTCATTGCAAAAGTGAATAGGATGTCAGAAGGAAGGAAGGAAGTTCTACAGAGATAAGAACCTCTCACAATCAGCCAAGCAAAATTTTCTTTGGGATAGAGAGCGTGCTAAAATGGTTAGATTGGATTGTGGTGGGTATGATAGGCCTAAAATTAAACCTACCTGACAGGATGTGGTGATGGATTTAATGTAGTACTTCACCCTGGATGGTAGATACACGGTGCTATATGGCGACCACTTTGTTACATATGCTTAATCATTTTCGACACGGTAATCTCATTTCCTTCCCATATTACCTATTGCTTTCTTTGGAGGAAGGAATTTCAAATTCCATGAAGAACCCTAGAAACCCTTTTCTGCATGAGGGCTTGATGTTGCTTATATTTGAGTTTATTAAAGCCAATTATATTGTTGATGCTCTTTGTTCCCCTATTTCGAATAAGAAGAGGAAAGGGAGTGGGAAATGTTGGGTTAAAGATGTTCTTGAGAGTGAGGGGACCTGTTAGTTCTCAAAAATGCAGGTTTGAACCATGAGAGGTTGTCAAGCTCTCACAACATTTGTTGCTAACGTACAAGGAAAAATGATGAGTTTGAATCTTCTACTCTTTAGGTTCTACTACACCTAGGCGGGTGCACCTATGAAAATAAGAAGACTTGAGTTATATGTATTTCCTAAGACCAAGAAAATCTATTCACAATGGCATGGGGTAGTGAATAGATGCAAAAGTTAATTATGAAAGGAAAATATGTTTAATTAACAAATGTACTTTATTGAATGCTTTCTAAGGTTCCTAAAGTGAAATTGTATAGAATTGTGTGAAAGAGTGGATAGGACCAGTGTCTTATTGGGTAACGGAGTCAAGGAAAGTTTGTGATAGTGACTAATATTTGGCCATAACTCTAATTTCCTAGCACTTGAATCTTTATATCTTGTATAAAGGTGCAAGGATGTAATTGGCAAACTCTTCTTACCGATCCAATGAATATCCTATTGGTTACTATGATTCACTTAAAAGGACTTTAATCCTTCCTTGAAGGAACCAGTTAGGCAGAATCACACAATGACACTAAGGGTGTATTGACAGATGGAAGTATGTACTTGATATATCCAACTTGAATAATCAGCAGCATTGCATTGGAGGCAGTTTGACAAATTTTCAATTATATGCTCTACTTATCAATCCAATTGATGTTTCCAGACTATTATAATTTTTTTAAAAGGATTTTTAATTCTTTACTTAAAAGAAACCAATTAAACAGATTACACAGAGGTAGCAAATGTACTTGATGAATTAAATTATCACTTGGATAAATTCATATAACTTGGAAATCTAATTGGAGATAGCCAAATAATTGTTTTAATTCAACAAACAATTGAGACCAAAAAATAAGTCACAGAATCAAAGATCTTTCATTAACTCCTTCAAAATTTATTCTTGCACCATGGTCTTCACTATATAAAACATTTTAAAAGTATTTCCTATATATTTCCTATCTAACTCCTAATTCTAATGTTATTTTTTCTTTTGATGATACAATTTATCTCGCATATATACATTGCATTAGGGTTATGATTCTTCACAGCATCCATCTGGTGCAACTCTCCCTTTCGATGCAGCTCTTGTTTAATTATTCTCGGCAAAATAAAATATTTAATTAGTTGTCATTTGGAAAATTAAATATTTTAATCTTTAATCCTCATCTTTGTATTCTCATGAATAATAATTACTTCATTACAATTTCAAAGGAACTTCATACATTAATGAGTTACTAAGTATATCTACACAAGGCCATGCCTTTACCAAATCTAGCCATAAAGGCTTACACTTGAATCATCATCATCTCAGCAAGATCTATAATTCATATAGTGTAATGCAAATTAAGGAAGTAACAAGTACACAAATGCATCCACAGAAACAATAACACAAAGATTTTCATGAGTGGAAAACCCTCATAGGCCTGGATGAAAAATCACTCGTCAAAGTGCCTTACTGGCTTAATGAAATGCCTTTCTCTCAATGCCTTACTGGCTACAAATTTCCAATGGCTATAAGGAGCCTCACTGGAAATGATTGCAACATGACCATTCATTATACAATTTTGGACATCATATATCACCCTTAACAAAGGGCTTATTGAATTTCTTATACAAGTTACATAATTATTCAAGCAACACTTCAAGCTTTACCAAAGCATCATCCTTGCATTTGAGTCTAGGAGAATGTCACCACTATCATTTATCGCTCCCAAGTATTTTCTAATAAGACAATTTATCTCTAATTACCTTTCAAATATCATACAAGTATACTGATAATCGTAGATCAATCACATAAAGCTTCATGCAAGTAAACCTAGCACTGCTAACATACACATGCTTACGCAATTATAATAAGAATATTTACTTTTGATTCATAGAGAGTTCAACAATGAGAGAATAAGGTAATAAGCGAGTTAAGAATGTATAAGAAAAGTGTCATCGTTGAAACTAGCTTTAATAAAGTAAGGTATGATAAAACTTTTATGTTTCTTTTTTAGTCAGAATGCAACATCTGCATTATCATTAAAACTAAAGTCTACTAAGTATACAAGTTACTATTGGATTATCTCCACAATCTAGTTTACCCATTACTTTGAAAGAGTTAATGTTACCTTGCTTATTATCATAATGTTCCCATAAAGTAAATGAATACAAGATATAATTCTTTCAGGAAGTAATTTTCTACCCAAAAGTTATTCTATGTCATAATCATTAATTTTTAAAGACAAAACTCACTCATTCATTTTTTTTACTATATATATATATACATCTAGCATTACTAGTTCCCCAAATATACTCTTATAAACCAAGTCCCCTTTTTAGGTAGCAATTTATTTTTATGTATTTCTTTTAACAACTATGTAAGAAACACCATACCATTAGAACGTATTATTCCAACTATAGCCCATTAAAGATATAATATAATACTTAAATCTTTTGAAGAGAGAATGAACATTTCCACAATCAATTAACTCAACTCTTAGCATAAATCTATTAAATACATGATCTAATGAAGAAATTTCTTTACTAGAAATAGTTTTTTCAATACTTGAGTTTCAAGGTACAATCACACATATGCTTAGGATTAGAATCCATAAAATTTACATATGAAACAAAAAGTATTTATTCTTAAATTATTGCAAGACTCGTGAATCTAAATTTCCACGGAACATGTATGATTTGAACCACAAATCACTATTTAGATGCTCTATCTCTAGCCACTCATCTCTCAACAATATGTAATGTGGATTGTTCTTCTGACACCTCTCTCAAACCATATGTTTGGTACTAGAGTTCCTAATTTTTTTATTACCATGTTTATTTCCATCCCTTATAGTGTGGGGCTCCCAATCTAGTTCCAGGTTAATAATTTTTAAATCAAAGTAAACATACTATGATAGTTCCTAAAACACGTTAAAACTTTAGGCTCTAATAGCTATGGAACGCTTAAGAAAAACACTGCAACCCGTTCATCACAAGAAATGCCATCTATTTCATCTTTTAAGATTTCAGAATAATCAAACAAGTTTCATCTTTAATGGTATGATTAAAATCTTGAGTCTTCGTTACTCTATGATGTATTTTATGAGGTAGTGTTTTGGTAAAGGGAATTTTTGAGTCCCATTTCTCTATTTCATTGGTGGACAAAGTATAATTGCATTTCATTTCTACATTCTAATTTCTATTACTAGAACATTACCGATAGGTTTTCTTCTAATACCTGAAAGCACATGTTTAGGTTAGTATAAAGATATCTCAAATACAAAAGTAGATTGAAAATATAACATCTAAACCTTGGAACGTTGAATCAACTAAGAAGTTTTAGTCTTAACAACTTAACTTTCGATAAATGAACATAGTCTAACTGACAAATGTTAACCCATTTGGTAACTACAATTTTCAAAACAAGGACAACTATTGATAGCCACCATCTTTATGGAAGAAAGATAAACTGAATTATTGATTTTAAATCCTTAAAATTCTCATGAGAAAAAGATGAACAAAATTGATGCAGCTAAACATTTTAACTGATTAGAAAGTTATATATGCAGATATTCAATGTCTCTCTGGAAGAGCAGATTAAAGAGGTCCCTAAACAATGCAATTGTTGTATGAACTTTCTATTATTAATGAAAATCTGTATCTTATGGAAGTTTCAAGATGGTACCATATAGAGTATCAATTTAATTAGATCAGTAATTTCTATGTGTTATCTATATTGAAGTAATAAAAAGATAAAGACTTTACTCCAAATCTCTAATATCTTGTGTTATATATAAAATGTTTATATTTTGATTTGCAAATGCTAAAGGCTTTGTGATTATATATTTCCTGTTGAAAATAATAGTATAACGCAATTCCCAGCCAAGGTAAGTTCTAATCTTCACAAAATTCGGTTTAAGCATGGCACCATGGTAAGGAATGGATGACGGCCCCCTATGGGGTGCGCTGCCTGTGGGGGCAGCGCCCTCTCCATAGGTCGCGACCTGTGGAGGGGCGGCTGCCTCCACAGGAAGCCATCCCCTATGGGAACGCAAAGGCTGGGGTAAATGGCTCTAAAGCCTTCCCAAAACAATTAAAATAAATTTCCAAAAATAACCAGAGTTTTCCTCAAATCAAAATTCGATCAAGAGTTTTAAAACATCAAACATTCAAGGGAATTACATCGAAAGATATCATGTTCAACGTATATTCATCATAGAATTATCCATTACACACATATATATATAAATGGCAAATGCAGATGCACAGCCGTGGCGCTTCAGAATAATTAATTTTAATTGCATAAGATCAACTGGCATAAAAACTTGGGGCTTTTAATGAAGAAGTTCTTGTATAGAATACAGAAAGAAAAAGTAAATACAGTTGTTCAGCCGTAATACAAAATTTCCATACGGGATTTATACTTTCCAGTATTAAAGGCGTGAATTCAACAGATCAAGCAATTGGGGGTTTGAGAAGGAGTTCATTCTTTCCACAAGCATTCATTTATCTACACATTTTATAATTGAAAGCATTAGAGAAGAATTCAAAAATCTGGAAATTGCCTTCCATTTGAGTTTCCCTTCTTCTTCTTCTCTTTTCTCGTTCTTGCCTTCCAGAAAATTTTCCTTTCTTCCTATTCCTTCTTCTCTTGTTTTTCTCCTCTGCTTTTCACCATTATTAACATACTATATTCTGGAATTCTTCTACCCAGCACCCTTTTTTCAGTTATATTTCTTTGCAGAGAGAAAAATAAAGATCAAGAAAACTATTGTGTTTCCATAATTGTTTTCCCTACCTTTTTAAAGATTTCTCCTCAAATTCCCAATAACCGAATGTTAAATTAAAGATCAAGATCTAATTTCACGTATCATATTTATCTTCAATAATAATGATGAAAATACCATTTAATTGCAATTAAAGCTAATATTAAATAACAATTATGAAATTATTAACTTTGCGTCTCAATTATCTTTAAATTAATAAATATTAATTCTAATTTTCAAATAAAATCAATAAATGATTTATAACTTTTTTTTTTAATTTCTTCTAATAGAAATTAACATTAACTAATATTTAATTAAATAAACAACTATATCAATAATCTTTTTTATCAAATAAAATAAGATACAACGAATATTATAAATTACTTATTGAAAAATAAGGGTCGTGACACCCATATAGAATTATTTTTAATATTTACATCTGCCCTCATACTTTCGGCCTGACAATCATTATCGGGAAGACTTTATTTTTCTATCCTGATAGTATATGTTTCCCCGATGAAATTTCCATCAGCGTGACAAACACAGTCGGTGTGACTTGAAAATCTTTCTCCGAGTAGCTTTCTCTTGCCGATATCTATTTTAGGGTCTACCGCAATTGCTTCTTGCGCGCTTGGAGTTTTCCTCCGGATAAAGTCTTTATCCTTGTGACATACACTGTCGAAGAGAGCCGTGGGATTCACTCTAATTGCTCATATTTCTCTGATGCATTTTTTCACGCCAATTCTAGGGTTTTTTCCTCTGTTTCTCTAGCGAAGAATGGTAGCATTTCTTCTCGTTATGTCATTTTGGGAAGAAGAAACTAATGCACCCCCATCATTTGCAGATGCCTCTTAATTGCTCGCTCCTAAAACACGCACAGTACATACACACGATTGCTAAATGATTGTTCATTTATCGCTGCCTCTAATGAGTGCTTTCATTGTCACCCATCTACAAATACCTTCCCATTTTGTGTTCAGGGTGTAGCAACTTGATACCCCACAAAATGCTTTATTTCTTTCGCAACATGAAACCCTTTTCTCCTCATTGATTTATATGCAATTGTATTGAAATTTATGGGTTCTTGAGTACAGGTCGCACTAGCTTCCCTCGATAGCATGTAGTGTTCCACGAGATGACATCTCTTTTAAAATCAGCGGCATCCATAACTATTGTTTTCGGTGGATGTTTACCTCGCCATTCTAATCACAATAACATCGAATATATAACTTGTACTGCGCTGGAATTTGAGCTTCTTATCACTATCTTTTGCTTCCTAACAATTGTATCTGTCTTCCTTCATTGATTTTCCTCCTTGCCCCACATGATCTACAATTTCGCTGAGCAAAACAAGTGTTGTTTTTTTATTATCATCCATCTTTGGCTACGTAGAGGCATTTCTCTTTACTTCTGAAATTCTATGATTGATGATTGTGCACAACGTGTTCAGTTGAAGGGCAATAGAAACCTTAAAGTAAACACAACTGCGGGTGTGAAAGAGAGTTTTACAATCAGTGCCACCGCGTTCTCATGGCTTACACCAGAATGGGAACTTAGATTGATTTATGAATGCCACCAATGTGTAATGTTCAGAAGCTTCATCATGATCGGTATTTGCAGCGAAATGTCAAGGCATAGACACTAGATGGGAAAGCATAGTCAACTTGCAATTGCTGATAAGAAATTGTTCATTCTATTTTTCATATGGAGAAAATGGGTTGACGGTTATTGCAATATGCATAACTAAGTAAAAGAAAGCTAGAATGTAGGAGGTGCTAGGCTGTTGGGGATTTATTTGCTCTGATTCCAATATTTGGTGCTTATCAAGTAATGGTTATAAGGATGTGAACATCTACCAAGGTCATTACTATTGGATTGTGAGAAGGATGGTCTTTAGGATTCAGCAATGTGAAGAGGGGAATTTCATTAGCCCTTCTTTCCACGAGGCATATTGATATCATGACAGCCTTGAAATGTTTCAAGATCAAATAGTAATTTTATGAGGTATGTCATCTATAAATCTCTTTTTGCTTTATTGAACTCATAATACCAATCTCTTTCAGAGGTAAAGACTTGTCAGGATGCTTTCAACATTGTCCTTGTTTAACCACGCTTTCCATGTGTTTTCTAACAATCATTTGAATCCTTGAAAAGCACCAGGTTTTGCCATCTTTGCCAATTTAGATCATTTATCTTGACCCTATCTTCGAAATGGAACAATCTCCCTTATTATTGCTTTTAATGGCCTGAGGAGTGGTTTCGCACTGTGACCCAAAACATATTAAATGGCTTCCAAAATTGCTTCAGAAAACTAATCAGACGATCTCCAAAACTCATGAAATTGCACCGGAATGTTGATGTATGATAGGGGAACATGATTGTAGAATGATTTGGCATGAAATGATCCAGACTGAAAACTATTAACGCTCAAAGTTTTTGATATTAGGGAAAAGCAGATTTTGAAGGGATCTGTAACCCTTTACAACAAGAAAAGTCAGGCTGTAGAAAGGACAACCTACTGCCAACAAAAAACCAGCACCCAAACAAAAACCATCAAGAATTACAATTAGCACTTTTCTTGTGGGAGCGAAGAGTCATATCGAAAGAAGGTCGTGAAGATTTATCTTTTTTACCCTTGACAGTAATCCATTTTTTTTCCACCTGCGTAGCCATACTATGCCACACCTTCTTAATATTTTCATGATGATGAAAGCCAGCAACCTTACACTTGGGATTGACCTCATGACTACTTTGTAAAGATTGAGACTTATCAGAAAAGCTGTCGAGATGAACAGCCAAGGCACTTTCATCCGGAGAGGCAGCCAATGGCTCAATAGGGGTTGCCTTAACAACCTCACCAAAAGAGACGACCGGAGGGGGGGTTCCAAGGCCCGGTGGTTCCAAAACAACCACCTCAGAAAAACTCTTATTATGATCAGCATTCTTCTTAGGTTCAAAGGTTTTTGGCCCAGCCTCCCTCTTTTGCACTCTTGGATTACTTCTGAATGGGAGCTTCATATTTCGGGTAAAGTTCATATTTTTCCTATGGCTAAAGGTTTTTTTGTGGCAAAATTTGACAATGCTCAGGACAGAAATGTTATTCTGTGTGACAATTTTTTTAGTTGGGAAGACAAATTTTTGCTGATGGTAAAACCTTGGCATTCTGATTTCAACCCTGTTTCTGAAACTTTTAACAAATTCCCAATTTGGGTTCGTTTACCTAATCTCCCCCTTCATCTCTGGAATGTCTCTCTTTTGGAGGAAGTGGGTGATGCTCTTGGAGATTTTCTGATGGTGGATGAAGAATCTTCTGACATTCTTCATTCCACCTTTGCTCACATATTGGTCGATTTAAATGTTTCAAAAGGGTTACCTGCTGAGATCTTACTCAAATCTTCTAAAGGCTCTTGGATCCAATCTTTGGATTATGAAGGAATTTTTTTCCGGTGTAGGAGATGCTTCTAAACCAGACACGCTGCTGCACATTGTGGTTTTGAAAAAAATACTAAGACATCAACTTGGTGGAAAGGGGCTTCTCAACAACGCTCAAAGTTGTCTACTCAGCATTTTTTGAAAAATTGCCCCTGTCAAACTATGTAAAACTCATTTGATTTTGATTTTGAAAAAATACAAAATGACGTCCAAACACCCTAAAAATTGGCATGGAGATAAACTTTGGTGTAGAGAATCGGAGGCACCAATCACTTTTTTATGATCATCATCCATTTGTTTAATATTTACCCTCAAAGTTGACCATTTTAATAAGATTTTCACTGTACTGACAGTAGATTTTCTCAAAAACCCTTCAACTTGGCTTTTCAAAAACTCATCAAAATTGACTGTATGAAGTTGAAAATTGGCATGTACACTCACATATGTTAAATGAACACACCTGCAAGATGGCATTGCATGAAAAATGCTAGATTCAAAGTTATGATTTTTCAAAATGTGCTCTTTTGGGCTACTTTTTTCAACTGAGTTTCTAAGTGCTTTATTAAAATTTTTGACATGGCGTACAATACTGACCTTGACTATACACCCTCGTCTGGTGGGAAGAAACCCTCTACTTCTAAGGCCAAACCTTCCCTCCTACGAATTAAGCGCAAACTGAAGGAGGCATGTGAGGAGGTTGCAGAGGAGAGGCTTTGTAGTGGTAAAAAGGCCAAAATTTAGGGTTTGGGTTCTAAGGATATGGGGGATAAGCTTTCGAAGGTGGTCGAGGTTATTTTGGTTGGTGTGGCGGCAAATTTGGGAAATTTGAACCCGGTTCATGATGGTGACAATGGGACCCCTTGTGCTGGTAAGGTGAATAGTGTTGTTAATGTGGATGAGTCTGCTCATGAGTCGGCTTCCTTGGACAAGGGTAGGTCCAATTTTTTTCCCAATGTCTGTCAGGATGAGGATCCTCCTATTGGTTCACATCAGGGAAAAGGTTTGTTTTGGGTGGCCATGGACTTTTCACAGGCGTTGGGTATGGTGGAAGAAGGGGCGGACATTTCCTTTAATTTACTAATGTGGTTGGTTCATGAGGTGAAATATTTCCACAAGCACAACACTATTTCCCAGTGCAATATTTCCATGCTTCATAGTCTCAAGGAAAAGGACTCCATCTTTGGTTTGGCTAAATAGATGAATTCTAGTATCGGCTGTGTGGTGGACGAGTTAGCTAACCTAAAAAAAGACTATATCCCGAGGCTGGCGTTGTTGAAAAATAATTGCAGGTAGATGCATAGGGACTTACATACGCTCATTAATATTACCAAGAAAAAGTTGGAAGCCTTAACTGAAATTCTAGTTTTCCTCAATGAGAAGGCAAAGTAATGGACAGGCAAAGGTCTTTTTGGTGATCAGATGGCTAAGGAGAGGGGGAAGAGTGATGACAAAGACATGCAGACCATGGATTTGGGTGTTGGGTCAAGTGTGTGTACTTGGAGTAAAACTAAGAAATGAAAAATGGTCCCTAAGCACGATGTAGATGACATCATCGAAATGCATGATAGGCTAGCGTCGAAGGTCCTAGAAGCGGCGAGGATGCTCAAAGAACTTATCTAATGGTCATTTGTTTTACCCTTTTTGTCTTTTTCCTGTTGTTGGTTTATGCTAATGGGTCACTAATGTCTTTGTAATTAGCTTGTTTTTGGTTTCTTGGGTGGGCAATCCATTGTTTTATCTTTGTTGCCACTGTTCCTTTTTGTATAGGGTTTCAGGAACCCTTCAAAACCTGTTTATCGTTAATCAAAAACATTTATTAATATATACTAAATTTTATATTGATATAGATTGGTTTATAAACTCATCATTTCTCGTACTGGATTACAAAACGTATTCATTAATTAATAAGTAAATAATAATTCCAAATACCTTATTTAACATTAACTACTAATAATATTGTGATATGTGAATGAGCTAATCTCGTTGTACTTGTGATCTGGGTATGATCCGGTCATTGTTGTACTTGTGATTTGGGTAAGATCTAGTCATTGTTATACTTGTGAATTGGGTATGATCTAATCATTGTTATACTTGAGATCTAGGTATAATCTAGGCATTGTTAAACTTGTGATCTATTTATGATCCAATCATTGTTGCACTTGTGATCTGTGTATGATCCAGTCATTGTTGTACTTATATTGTGTATGAGTTAATCAGCTAGTGTATATAGGGGTATGCTCATGACAGCCATTGTAGATAACCTTTGAGATTATGGTATGAATGACATCTTGTGGATATTGTGAATGTTTGTACACTAATGTTTGGTAATTTTTGGTTTGGATCCAACACTTAATGGAAAATTTATTAACATTATATTATATTGGCTATGTTGATAGCTTACATGTACTAAATTAATAGTTATGGATTAAAGGTGAAATAATAGATCTCATAAAAGAGGTGATATTGAACTCCCTCTGTCATTGTGGGGTGAAGTATGAAGCCTTTGATTTCCCACAAGGGGATACATAGGCAGGGTCATCATGAACCCTCAAGGCTTAGGTTGTAAGTCTAGGAATGACCCTAGTTATATGAGTTTAACACCTTTTGGTGTAAGCATAAATGTGGTGACGTTGACATGTTATCCTCTTGGTGAATGAAGAACTTTTGTAATTAGTACTTCCAATTTAGATGAAGCTGCTTGGTCAGTTAAGTTGGTAGTTGTGAATTTTTTGCTAATTAATTTATTTTTTTTAAATGTTGTGCCCAAGATGGGGGATTTTACATTGGTATCAGAGCAGCCAGGTTCAAACTCTAGACCTATGAAGCTCACCTAACTCTGTACTAAATTATATTACCTAGCACTAACAACTGATCATAACGAAGTTGATCACTTGATATGTACACATTGGTTTTGAACATCTTAAATGGGCTTTTAAGCTTGTGAGAATGCATGGCTAGTCCTAACCAATATAACCTGAATGGGTTGAAAGGAAATTTGGATATTCAAATTGTAAATGAAAATCAGAGTGTGTAGTGGAAGGTTAAGGCATCTCATGAATGCTATTGCCCCTAACTCACTAGTTGGATTTGATTTCACCCCTTGTTATGTGGAAAATTTCATGGCATAATTAAGAGTATTAAGAAATCTCCCCATGATGTCATTATGAATAGCTATGGACTTAAAATGTAAAGAACTTGAGGTGTAATTTGAAAGGGTTACCTAGTAAATGTGTGTACCCAATAGTATAATACTAACCTCTCCTAAGAAAAAAATCAACCTCTAAATTTATAATGGAGGATAGGATTGAGCAAAATTTTCAATTGAGGCTATATTTTAATATGCACCCTCTAATATCTTATAAAAAATATTTTGAATTTGATCAAATTAGGGAAAAGGGGACCACCTAAGAGTTAATGATAAGGGGTTCAAAGGTAATTAAGTTGGCTAATAACCTAAATTTTTTTAAAAATTCACAAATAAAACCTTCTAATAAGTTGGGACGACTTATCCTAAGGGGAGAAGTATGTCACATCCCCATAAAAGAAGAACTTTGGGTGGATAATAAAATAAGTAAATAAAATAGTATGTAAGTCAAAAGCATGGGGAGACCAATATGGATGAAGGTAGGGGGCATCGTGTGGTCAAAGAAAATAATAAATTGAGAAGACAGCTCAAATTAAATGGGAATGGTGCAGGTATGTTGTGCAGGGCTGCACTGTCAAAGAGGTCATGGTATGGATGAAACGAAACAGGTGTTCATGAAATTAATAGGCATGGTACCCCTGCCCATGGACGGGGGATAATATGCAAGTTACGTGGAAAACAAGAGGGGTTCTTTTAAAAGACAACTTAACCCTCACGACTCCCATAAAACTACTCATTCAAGATGAGTTGAAAAAAAAACGAACGTAGGAAATGGGGTGGATAAAGAGAGAGAGGAAGGAATGAGAAGAGAAGTGATGTGGAATCAAAGGGGAAGTTGCGTCCAGACAAGACCCCTCAAAGAAACGTGGACTAATGGAGTGTAGAGGTTGCAAAATATGCACCAAACGGATTTGTTGAATAGGCAGAAGAAACTTTCAAGCAAATGCAATGGGCAAGAGAGAAGCGATATCCTCCATGCCTACGCTAAAATGGGAGCTCATGGAATAGATCATGGACAGCCACCAGGGCATAACGGTCAAAGGAATTATGGACGCACAAATGTGGAAGAAAATATGAGGAAGAAAAATGCAAAGGAATGTTAAAGAATCAAAAGGATTTCGAAATTCATAGCCCTTTGGGACTGACTTCTTGTGATTCAAGAATGAGTACATAGCGTCGTGGGATAAACTTAGAGGCAACACAATGGATTTCAACACATACTTCAGCATATCTTTGCCATTGTTTCCAGAGATAAGTACACTTGTCCTCCACATTACCTTCCTAAAACTAGTGGTTAGTCCTGAAGCATTCACTTTCACAGTTGGAGAATAATTGCTAGTGTTTTTTCATCTATCGATCTTTCAGACTTTTCTTAAACAATTCATATGCCATACGCCTGCCTTCATTTTCCTTAAGAAAATTCGTTATTTAGTTCACCTTCTTGTGCATTTCTATTCATTTTATATTATGCATGCCTAGGAAGTTGTTGCAGTTGGAAGAGGGGTTCAATATGTCTCCTTCTACACAAACTTAAGGTAACCTATATGCAAAATCGTGAAAGCCTAAACAAGACCTGTGAAATGTTTGACAAAATGGCTGATGTAATGTGGTTTTAGGAAATTCCATATTGATTACGTTCAAATTAGAGATTCGAAAGAGAGCATGGATTCCCATCAAAGCATAATTGAAACATATTTTTGTTAGATGTAATAGTGAATGCCACCTTGTATCAGCATAGCCTTAACAAAACTAATGCACACAATTTAATAAAGAATCTAGACACAAATTCTCTTGAATATGTTCAGAAAGTTATACATTTTTTTATAGCTTTTGAAGCATGGATTTGGAATTGTCTAATGTCGAAATTAAGAAAAAACTAAATAGAAGTGATCCATTCTTATTTGAGAAAAAACTAAATAGAAGTGATCCATTCTTATTTGTGAAAGGTGGGGTAATTATAAATTAAATATTACCTTTAGTGGTCTTAAATGAAATTAACATTCTTTATAAGTAATTGGGAATCAAACCTAGGGGTAACCAATATTAGTATGGTGCTCAAGAACTTGAAAAGTTAGGATTATCATAAGTTCATAAACCAAGAATTTACTATAATCAAGGGTTAAATTATTTGAATATCCAAGTGATTGGAATTTTGAGTAGACATTAAGTTCATTACATCTCTATGTTGAGACTTTAACAAAACCAAGATGGCAAGAGGCCTAGATCAAATCTTTTGTTGCAAGATAAACTTATAATATGAACCATGTTAATATTAGCCTGGCACTTGGTTGCATAATACTGAAATTAAGGGTAACTTTGTGTAGTGGCACTATGACCATACCTTATTAAACATGTCCTTAGTATTGAAACACAGTAATTTGATAATCCAATGATACCTTGGTAAATGCTTTATATGATATCATGTTGACTATCAATCTCTTAGATACAAGAACCTTGATCTTGAAATTATTATTATTATACTTATAATGAATAGCAATATAAATTGTATACCCAATGGAAGGCAACTATCGTAAATTTGACAATGTGGTTGAGATTGAGTTAGGAGATAAATCCTACATAGCCTCTCTTGAAACCTTACAAATAATCATTACGGTCAAGTTTAGACTGAATGAAACTACGAATAAACTATTTAGTCTATTAACTAGACTACCATAAGAATATGGGGTTGCACCATAGGGTAAAGTATATTAGAAGATCAGGAATAGTAATAGTAATATTATCATTGGGTTTATATTTTCATATGTTGGTCCAACGGATATAGTATTGCCAACTTTGTTAAGTAGGATTCAAGCACTAATTATACTTAAAACAATATTATACATATTATTGGATGCCCTCAAATATATCTATTGACCCCTTGATATTGAATCTAATATGTAAATTTCAAATGGAAGTGTTTTCCTATGGGTTTGTGTGAACCAAGGTAATTGGTATTAAGTAACAAGCCTAGTTGAGACAAGTCAATGAGATGAAAATATAAAAGAGTTGAGATGTTCAAACAAGTTTTAAATGAAATGGGGAGCAATTTGATCCAATACCTTGATATACTTACGGGGGAGTGAAACCTTAGGTCATGGGAACTTGTGCATAGGTATCCTTGAGAGACTTTGTTAGGAGAACTGTGTGTGACTTTGACCCATTTGGAAGCGGGAACATAGGCGATCCTTGGGCGAAGGATGCCCCTATGACTTCAAGTCCGTAGGGGGAACTCTAAGGGTTGGGGTTGTTCCTAAGAGGTTGACCTTTCCTCTCCATAAGCTTCAGTTGAGGCTTAAATGGGTATAAAATGAGTTAAGGGAATCTAATAATTGGTATTTAATACATGATGTGTTTTGAATAGTGATTGAATAAAGTAAGTGATTTAACTACTTATAATTGCTAATTGAATATATGTATAAGTTTGGAAAAGTCCATCTTGTGTTGGTTCCATGTGACTTTATGTGTTGTGAAAACTGACTCCACATCTAAAGGTCTCTATGTATAGGCCTGCATATATGTTGACTATGGTTGTGTTTCATGTTATGTATGACCCATCCAAGAGTGAACCTCCGAGATATTTGAGTAGTGACATGAAGTCATTGGACCATGCCAATGATCGATGTCTAGGCTACTGTGAGGGATTAGGCAGCATTCACCTAGTTCACGAAGGTGCAGGTAGCATGCTACCCTAGTTATGATTACAATACAGTAACAGTTGCATGTGTAGGGACCCATCCATGCGGGTAACGGTAATCTAGGCCTAACCATTGTATCAAGGGGGTTCGCTGGCTATCACTGAGGGCACTGAAGTGACCGAGACCAATGTTACCCAGGATTGTGAAGAAGATAGTTGACAGTACCACTATGGTCACAAGGTGGTACATGTTGAGAGCTACTTCTTCTTAGGTGGACAGACTTGTCGTCAGTGACCTATAGGCGACTGAAGTCGAAATCCATTAGGTTTGGTAGGTTCACTACTTGGGGAAACCCTTGAGATGGTGGACGGATCCGTAATGTAGTATGGGATGCACTAAATCCCCTCCCATTTTTCAGACTATCTACTTAGTCTTGTGGGGTTGAAGACGAACCTGCGGTGTAGTATGGGATGCACCAAATCCTCTTCCCATTTGTCCAATGGTGTAGAAGACCGATGGAAAGGATAGAACCCACGGTGTAGTGCGCAATGCACCAATATTCTTTCTATTTAGGATGCATTGTGGACATGTGTTAGCCATCGTGATGTGTTAGTCAACCATTGTTATTATGTTATGTGATGTATGGTGGAGCTCGTCACTATGTTTATGTGATGTATTATGGCACTTGACACTATGTATTTGTGATATATGTTGGAGCCAATCACTAATATAATTGTGATATGTGAACGAGTTAATCCCGTTGTACTTGTGATCTGGGTATGCTCCAGTCATTGTTGTACTTGTGATTTGGGTAAGATCCAGTCATTGTTATACTTTAAATCTGGGTATGATCTAGACACTGTTGTACTTGTAATCTATATATGATACAATCACTATTGCACTTGTGATCTGTGTATGATCCAATCACTATTGTACTCGTACTGTGTATGAGCTAATCAACTTATGTATATGGGGGTATGCTCATGACGACCATTATGTATAATCTTTGAGATTATGATATGAATGACACCTTGCGAATATTGTGAATGTTTGTACACTAATGTTTGGTAATGTTTGGTTTGGATCCAACACTTGATCGAAAATTTATTAACATTATATTATATTAACAATGTTGATAGCTTGCATGTACTAAATTAATAGTTATGGGTTAAATGTGAGATAATAGATCTCATACAAGAGGTGATATTGAACTCCCTCTATCATTGTGGGGTGAACTACAAGGCCTATGATTTCCCACGAGGGGATACGTAGGTAGGGTTATTACGAACCCTCGAGGCTTAGGTTGTAGATCTAGGAATGACCCTAGTTATATGAGCTTAACACCTTTTAGTGTAAGCATAAATGTGGTGACGTTGACATGTCCTCTTGGTGAATGAAGAACTTTTGTAATTAATACTTCCAATTTAGATGAAGTTGCTTGGTTGATTAAGTTGGTAGTTGTGGTGAATTTTTTGCTAATTAAAAAAAAATGTTGTGCCCAAGATGGTGGATTTTACAACATTATACATTTGTGACTTTGATATGTGTTGCTTATGGTGGATGAAAGATAATTGTTGAATGTATTGTTTCTCATAAAAGACCCTAATTTGATAGCATGTACCAAATATCTTTGAAGCACCTCCACATATGAAAAATGACCTTCAAATGAGAGTCCTATAATAGTATTATCAAAAACACTCTACTCAACCATTATAATAAAAATATTTATAACATTTTGAAAATTGATTAGCATATATAATGAAAAATGACCTTCAAATGAGTCCTATAATAGTATTATCAAAAACACTCTACTCAACCATTATAATAAAAATATTTATAACATTTTTGAAAATTGATTAGCATATATATATATATATATATATATATATATATATATATATATATATATATATATATGACTCATACCCTACATCAAGGGTTCTATATATAACTTGAAACTCTATTATAATAAACTATATCAATTAATTATCCAACAATATCATAATCTATTTTTTTTTGTGGTGTCGGCAAGGAGGAGGCGTTTGGGTCTGCAACCAAGGGAGTTTCAGGATTTTTGGCCAAGGGAGTGGAACAGATATAACGCCCAGCCATTTCTGAGGTCATGGAGCAAACCGAAATGGGTTTGGGAGGATCAGAACAGGGCGACCTTTGCAGGATTTCATAGAAGGGACATTGGCTGGAGGCATAAGGGCTTTGGGAAACCCAGATCGGTGGCGAAAGGGCCTAAAGCAAGTCGCGGAAACGCCTCCCAGAGCCCCAAATCGGATTGGAAATGTGTCCGGGAAAAGGAATGGCGACCAAAGAAAATCCCTCGAGGATTTGAACCAACCAAGTCTAACGCTTCTCACTCGGCGGCTGCGAAGATCTCTTTCTTCCATGATAACAAGAGTTGGAACAATTCAGTGTCTTTCCTGAGGGACAGGGGCTTGTTTTTGAAGTGGATTGGCGACTAACCTGCAGTTAGCCGTGTAAGGAACTGGTGCGAAGAGAACTGGCCCTTTAAAGTAGATTTGAAGACGGTGCCTAATGGGTTTTTTCTGGCTATCGTGGAAGATAATAAAAATAAGAATTGGGTCCTTAATAATGGGCCTTTTTTTCATGGGGGGAAGAGGACTGTATGCAAGAGACTGGGAGCCAAATTTTAACCCTCTCAAGGCTCATTTGGAGCTTGTTCCCATATGGCTGAGACTCTACAACCTGCCGAGAGAATACTGGAATGAAGAAACCTTTTGCACCATTGGTAACAAGCTAGGCTTCTATATCAAATCGGACAAAGCTATTGAGAAAAAGGATTCTAGCACCTATGCCAAAATTTGCATCAACTGGAAGCCGCACTTCAAACTACCAACTAGCATTGAAATCATTTCAAACACTGGATGTTGGGTTCAACAGCTGGAAATGGAGGATTTTGTTGAACACTGCAAAGTCTGTAATAAGGATGGCCATTCAGCTGAAGATTGTATCATTGGCCCCAAAGGAAAAAGGGTGGAATATTCCCTTGAGGATGTTGCGGCTAGATTCAGGGAAAGCGAGAGGATAACCCAAGAACAGAAGGATATGACTACTGAGGCTTCACCCTCTTTGACAATGTATCTGAATCATGTGGAGAAGGCAAAACCAAATGTGTCTACAAAAATCGCTGATTGTGATGCAAACCTGCAGGTCAACAGCCAGAGTGTTGTTACAAATCTAATGGAAGTGGCTATTGACAAGATGGAAAAATTCATAGAGACTTTTGAGGGGGTTAAAAAATCTTTGTCGGCCTCTGGGAAGGATGGAATAGCTGATGACAGGCTTGGAGATCAGCACAATGAAGGGGGTGAGAAACTGGTTGTTGAGGTGGAGATAGCCAACTCGGGTGAGGATGAGGACGACAAGTGGGGTTTTCTGGATGATGAAGACATAATAGCTACCAGAACCATCGACCAATCAGACACACAAATGTCAGTGGCACATATTGGGGAAAAGAAGTCAAGAGGTAGGAAACCGAATAGTGTCAGGATTGCAATAGCTGGTAATGCGAAAGAACAGAGCAAACTCAAAGTAGGGAAGGGGAGCACCCTTCCTGAAGGCCAATGAAAATCATCAATTGGAATGTCAGGGAATGTAATGCCACTGACAGGAGGCGCTTGATCAAGTGTGGGCTTGATCAATTGAAACTGGATGTAGTGTGTTTACAGGAAACAAAAATGAGCTTGGAGGAAGCAGAGTCCTTACTGAAGCTGTGGAGGTCATGGTCAGGGATTTTTTCAAGTGCAAGAGGAGCGTCGGGGGGTTTGGGGATTCTCTGGAATCCAAGTAGCCACGCCATTGAAGAGGTAGTTTGTTCCCATTCCTGGCAAGTGTGTAAGGTTCATTCCTTTCGCCTACACAGTGATTTTTTTTCTCATTAACGTGTATGGCTCGTCCAAATTGTGTCGTCAATCTATAATATGGGAACAACTTTCAGTTATCATGCAAAACCTGTCAAAGGAGTTAGTGGTTCTAGATGGTGATTTTAATGCCACCTTAGAATTGGCGGATAAGAAAGGTGGAAAGATGGGTATTTCGACTTCTCAATTGGTTTTCCAACATTTTGTAGTTTCAAATGGATTAAGAGAAGTGAAAACAAATAGCGGAGCTTTCTCGTGGTCTAATCGGAGAGTGGTAGGGGAACACATTGCTGAGAAACTTGACAGATTTTTCCTGGCAGGGGACTGGGCAGAGAAACCACTCCTTTTTTAATCTGACATTAGACCTATGATGGCTTCTGACCATTTTCCTGTGGAACTGGTTGTAGCTAGTGATGGCCCTCCGATTAGATGTCCTTTTAAGTTCGAGAAAATGTGGCTGCATGAGGAGAGTTTACGAGGCTTTATCACTTCATGGTGGATTGATGCTGCTAAGTCGAGAGGAACTCTTGCTTTCAGATTTTTCAAAAAACTACAATTTATCAAAGAAAAGCTAAAGGAATGGAATAGACTCAGTTTTGGCAACATTTTCACGGATAAAGCAACTCTTGAAGCAGAACTGATAGAACTACAAAAAGTTATAATGGAACAAGGCATGACTACTGAGACCTTTAGAAAGGAAAAGGATCTGAAGTTTAGATATAACGAAATCCTAGCTAGAGAGGAATTTTTTGGTGCCAGAAATCTAGAGAATGCTGGTTGAAGGAAGGGGACAAGAATATAAAGTTTTTCCATAATTCAGTAAAGGCAAGAAGATCTTAGAACAAGATCACATCGATTAGAAGCAGTGACAATGTTTTTTTGGACAAGGCTGAGGAGATTAACAGTGAAGCAGTGGGTTTCTTTAGTAATCTTCTGAAGAAGGATGAAGCTCTAAATGAGGACCAACAAAATATTGTTTTAAAGGTTATCCCTTGTGTAATTTCTGAAACACAAAATCAGATGTTATGCAAGCCTATTATCTTGGAAGAAGTCCGGCGTGCTGTCTTCTCGATGGCTGGGGATAAAGCCCTGGGGGTGGATGGTTTTCCTGCCTTTTTTTATCAAAAATTTTGGGATGTGGTGGGACACAAAGTGTGGAAGTGGTTGAAGAGGCTAGGTCAAGAGCGTGGATAGCCAAGCAAATCAATTGCATTATGCTTGCTTTCATCCCAAAAGTTGAAAAACCCTCCTCTTTTGGTGATTTCAGGCTAATCTCACTTTGTAACACTCTTTACAAAGTGGTGGCTAAGGTTATAATGAATAGGCTGAAACCTCTCCTTCAGTCAATCATATCTGAAGAGCAAAGTGAGTTTGTCCCAGGCCGCTCAATAGTTGAAGGTATTATTATTGCTCATGAGGCTATCCACACTGTGAGAAAAGCAAAAGTGGACAGAATGATGGTCAAACTAGATATAAGGAAAGCCTACGACATGGTTGACCGGGATTTTCTATTGAAGGTCTTGGAAAATTTTGGTTTCTCTAAGCACTGGAGTAATTGGATTAAAGCTTGCATTGATGGGACGTGGATGTCTGTCTTGGTCAATGGCAATCCACAAGGTTTTTTTCAATCTTCAAGGGGCCTTTGCCAAGGTGACCCCCTTTCTCCCTTTTTATTTATCATTATGGGTGAGGTCTTGGGGAGATTAATCAAATAGCAGTGTGTCCTGGGGCAATGGAAGGGAATCTGAATTGCTTCAGGCATGTTACCAGTGTCGCACCAACAGTTTGCGGATGACACCATTTTGTTTGGTGTTGCATCATTGAGGGAAGCAAGGGTGTTTAGGAGAACGATTGACTCTTTTTGTGCAGCTACGGGTCAACAAGTGAATTGGGCCAAGTCGGATGTCTTCTTTTTCAATACTGCTCTAGAGAGACAACGTGAAATTCTCATAATTTTGGGTGTAAAACTAGGGACCCTTCCGGGAAGGTTTTTGGGCACCCCCTTGTTTGGAGGTCCGAATAGGGTAGGGATGTGGCATAAATTGTTGGATTGTTGCATTAGTAGATTGGAGGGTTGGAAAAGTAGATGGCTCACTTTGGCAGGCAAGCTTTTACTTCTGAAATCGGTCCTTTCCGCTATTCCTCTATACTCTATGATGTGCTTGAAAATCCCAGAGAAGATTGTTAGGTGCATCAATCAAGGAATGCGGAAGTATTTTTGGAATGGTAAGAACAAACAGGGAAAAATCCCTTTGCTGGCTTGGGAGAAGGTTTGTCAACCCAAACATTCAGGTGGTGCATGATTGAGGAATTGGGGCTTGCTTAATGAAGCGATGGGTGCTAAACTAATATGGCAGATTTACACAAAACCAGAGCAAAAATGGGTGCAGATTTTGAAGCATAAATATTTGGACTCTGTCTGCAAGGAAAGGATCTTCACAATGTGCGTTTTGCCGCGAGCCTTTGCCATTTAGAACTTTCTCACTTCTTGTAGGAAAGTTATCACAGGCCACCTTACTTGGATGGTAGGTGATGGTAAAAAGGCGAACTTCTGGTCGAATTCATGGGAAGGAAGACCTGCTCTGATTGGTAGGCCAAGTAATGATGAATTGAGGCAAGTGACTGAGCAGCATTGGGGATCTAAAGTAAGTGACTTTATTGTCAAGTCAAGGAATAATGGTGTAGAGGAATGGACTTGGAAGGATGTGGGGGATCTCCCACTTAATCTTGAGGCACACACTGTATTGACTGATATTTGCATGAACACAGACCATACCTATCCAACTTGAGGGACTGTCTTAAATGATGTGGGTCCAAGACGGGAGAGTACTCAGTTAAAAATGGATACAAATTTCTAGAGAATATAGAGGCTAATGAGGAATGGCCGACCAAATTGTGTTGGAGTTCCTGTTGCCTTCCAAAAGCTGGAGTCTTTACCTGGCTTGCTTTGAAACAGAGGTTTTTAACTGGGGATAGGCTTAGTAGATTGGGTTTTTGTGGACCTTTTCAGTGCACCCTGTGCAAAGCTAAAGTTGAAACTTTAGACCAGTTACTCCTTAATTGTGATGTGGCCCAATTTGTTTGTAAATTTCTACTAGGGAAGCTAGGATGGGAAATCCCCCTCCCGAACAAGGTGGTGGATTTACTTAAGAGTTGGGTTGTTGCTAGCAGGAAATCAGTTTTCTCTAACATCTGGATTTTCTCACCCTCATTGGTGGTGTGGGAGCTCTGGAAGGAGCAAAATAGAAGAATTTTTCAAGACAAAGCAGAGTCGAATGAAAGCTTGTGCTCAAGGGTTGAAAGGGCTATTTCTGAAATAGTTTCTTCGGGGACGATGCAACACAATTTCTCTAAGCATCCTTTTTGTTTGTTAGTTAAATCTTTTCAATCACGGTGGCCTTTGCTGCACTATAGATCTGTCAATGGGTCCTGTGGGTTTAATCCCTTGTTTAGTAGCAAAGTGCAAAAGATGTGGTCTGGAAAGTGTCGGACCAGGGTTGGATCAAGGTCAATTTCGATGGAGCCTCACGGGGAAATCCAAGAATCTCTGGAGCGGGTTGTGTGGCGCAAGATGAGGAAGGGCAGGTGATGTTCAAAGGGGCTCGCAGGCTGCATGATGGTTCTAACAACGAAGCAAAGGCACAAGCTGCTTTGCTAGCTGTTGAGCTAGCATCTAATATGAATGTCTCACGAGTACACATTGAAGGAGATTCGCAGGTGGTGGTGAATGCTCTCATGAAGGGCTCTACTCCATTCTGGAGGATAAATATATACATATCAATTATCAGTGATAAATTGCGACTGCTCCAAGATTTTCGGATATCCCATATCCGTAGAGGTGGTAATGCTCTTGTAGATTTGATGTCCAACAGGGGTGTTCAGCTGGACCTCTTTGTTACAAGGTGGTGGAAGGGGAATGATGAAGTGGTTAGATGGCCTATAGATGTTTTTTCACACACACGGCTAATCAATTTTGTTGGGTCAGGGGATACAAGGGCCCCGCAAGACTGATGACTTCCAAGATTTTGTTCCAAACATTGGTTGTTGTGGTGTGCGCTGTGGACAGGAGCATGCTATGGCTGTGAGAGTGGACAAAACGAGTGTTGTCCTGTCTCCTTGACACCCCTGTACTCCAGCCTCTACTGTTTGTTATCCTTCGCTTGTGGGTGTTAGGCCTTTCAGGCCTTTGTGATTAGTCTTTTACCGTCCATGAAATTGAGCAGGGGCTTAATCCCTTATGTGTTTGCCTTTCTGTTATGGCGCCTCCTCAGCTTTTTGGGGGGGTATGGCAATTCTTTACTGGCCCTGTCATTGCTTCTAAGATTGACAGCTTTGTAATTTGTTTTGGATGTTTTTTGTTGGTGTGTCAGTTTGGGTTAATGCCTTTCTCTGATCTTATTGTAACTACTTGATCTTTTCAATAAAATCAGACTTTTATCGATCAAAAAAAAAAAACTATATCAATTGAAATTTTTACATATATATTAGAGAAGGGGTTATATATATACAACATAAGGGTTATATATAAATTGCAACACCATTATAATAGAAATATTATTAACCCTTTTGCAAATTAATTAATTGTTATATATAAACAAGTATTATGATATTCTTATATATGCAAACATAGACTAACATTAAAATGTATAAATTGGAAACATTAACATAATAGTACTATCAACAACAATCCAATCAATCACATAACATAATAGTATTGTTAAGAACAATTCACTCAATCACATAGCATTATGGTATAAACAAACTTAGTTCATTGTATGTAAACAAATTGACCTTCAAAATAATGATAAAAACAAAATGGCATGCAATCTATCATGTTGTTTAACTTGACAATTACACGACTCCCAAAAAGTGTCCACCCTTTATAATTTAACATTGTTATTCAAATCATGTTGGAAAGGAGAATCCAAATTTAGGCATAGAATTTGTTGATGTGTTGTTGCTTGGTGAACCTTGCCCAACCAACTAGTCCTCCATGGTTGTTGTTTGAGAAGTTGTAGGATTGTGACTTGAATGGTTGTAGATAAAACTTGATTTAGGAATTGTTGTAGAATATGAGGACAATGAATACTTACCAACTCCCCAAATATTACAAGTTGTTCAAAAAAGGGATTTAAAGGATTACTCAAATGTCTTTGCTTCTCTAACTCTTTTTGTCTTTTTCCATTTTTTCTCTCATTTATCTTGTTCTTGTTGAATCCTTAGTTGCCCTTTTTTTGTTCCTTCTCTCTCCTTCATTGAATATTGTGTAACTCAATTACTTGTTGAGATTATTTTTCCATTTTCAATAGCTCCGTGTCTCTAACTATAATTCTTGCAACCTTCCTCTCTTCCATATGTTGCCTCTTCCTAAATTTAAACTCTTGGATTTCTTTCTTCCTCTCCTTTTACTCCATTAATAGCTTCATGTAGTCAAACCTACTTAGTCAAATCTCATTGTTGACTTGATGGTTTAAAGTATCCTCCTCTCATGTTGCTCCATTAATAGCTTCATGTAGTCATATGTGGTGTATAGCAAAGATTATCTACTTAGTCAAATCTCATTTTCAACTTAATGGTTTAATGTCTCTTTCACTAGATGAACAAATAGTTTAAAGAATTGGTTGATGTTGGAACTAATTTGGCCTCCTTATAGAGCTTATTGGATTCTACTTCATTTTCAATTTGCACCTCACTAGCATTTTCCTCCAACTCCTAACCTCCTCCCAATTCAACCACTTTCTCCCCACTTCCCAATCTCCACAATTAGCATAAAAATGTACCAAGGAAGATTTATCCATTATGTTTGGTGGAGATGGCAATGAGACTTTAGTCTTAATCCATATTCAAATCAACAAGATTTGCAACCCCCTCCAACAACCATGATGGTTGCTCTAGTTCATTAAGAAGTATTCTCTACAACAATATGTCAACCTAGTAAAACAAGTCTTTCTATTGCAATACATAATTCCTCATTCAATGGCTCAACTATTTTTTCTACATGGTTTGCCTCTATTTGTTTTATCTTTGAATGTAGCACATCAATACTCAAAAGGTTTAAAATATTTTTACAACAAAAGTGTCCTCACAAGTAGTGAATTAAAATGTATCACTAGAACACATCCTCTATTAATGCATCTAGATTGAAGGGCCAAATACCTATCCTCTTAAAATCAAAGTTTATGTTATCAATAGTCAACATTTTTTCAAATGTCAAGTTGTCATGTGTTGCCAATTCAACTCTTTTAATCTCTAAATTGGAATATTTAACCATCCACGTTGCTCTCTCACTCTCAAAATATGTTTTAAAAGGAAAAATGCTTACATCTAATGACTACAACTTGTAAAATGTGTGGGCTAGTAGGATAAGCACTATGTGAAAGCAACATAGCTTTCATGGCTATCCAATATCAAAAAGTGTCTATATGAGTGGGTGAATCACCCCTAGGTACTAATCTTGCAAAATGGTGCAATAAATTAAAAAATAGCTCTTTTATCATCCATGCTCTTACACAAGTAAAAACCACTAACTTTTATCCAACATTCACACAACATAAAATTGTGATCTATTCTCAATTCCTGGTATTATGTACAAACACTTTTGCTAGTTCTTTTGGCGAACACCCCCATTGCCCCATTTCTACCAACTTGAATGTCAATCTCGTCACAATTCCAAATTTTACAAACTATATGGATTAGTTGCATCAGCCCTTAACAATTTGTCATAAAACATTACAACCACTGTAGGCCTCAAATTTAGCAACAGTCATTAATGTCATGTATTATTATTGTAAACATTTTATACATATAACTAAATGAGCATGATTTATCATCAAGTATAAGATTTGAAATAAATAAAATGTATCATTATGATTTTATTGTTGTTTATGATTTATATATGTCATGTATATATAAGAATATACATAATTTTATGTTTTTAAATTTGAATATTAATGAGTTACTAGCCCTATGAAATGACTGTTGCAACTGTCCACAAGGGATTCCCTACATGCTATATGCCAGTCGCTATGCAATAAGCTTGATCTGTACTATAGAGAACTTTTAGACTGGAAGGCTTGACAATTTAGAACCCTAACTTGCACCCCTTCCTTGACTGCACCAGATTCAAACATTGACAATCCTCATCTAGAACCCCCATTGACTGCAAGGTTCAGAGCCCGTCGCTCATCCCTTCGACTTCATCGGGTTCAAAGGTTGGCGATCCTTATCTAGAAGCCCTCCCTTGCCATGAAGGTAAGTTAACAAAATCTTCTGTGGAGACTAACTTCAAACTTTTTCAATTTTTTTCAGATCTCGGAAGCTCAAGCACAGTCTGGATAATTTCAAATAGGGCAATACCAACAACAAACTCAAAACCAAATTCCAATTTATTTCAAATACAATACAAAATCGCCAATTTTCGGCTAACGCACCTGGCATAAAATAAAGGCAATGAACAAACAATTCCATCAAAGATAGTGGTGTTAAGAAACACCAGAGAGATGAAAAAGTAGAGGAAGAACATTTAGCCGCCGAAGCCGTAGAGAGTCCTGCCTTGCCTCTTGAGGGCATAGACGACATCCATAGCTGTGACGGTCTTACGACGAGCGTGTTCAGTGTATGTGACAGCATCTCTTATCACATTCTCCAAGAAGATCTTCAACACACCCCTAGTTTCTTCATAGATAAGCCCGCTGATACGCTTGACGCCTCCTCTTCTGGCCAGACGCCTGATGGCAGGCTTAGTGATACCCTGAATGTTATCGCGAAGGACCTTCCTGTGCCTCTTCGCTCCTCCTTTGCCGAGCCCCTTACCGCCCTTCCCTCGCACAGACATCTTTCTTTGATCTAACGCTCGCCTTTAAAACCCTCCACAGAAATGCTCAGAGACGCCCTGCCCTGTTTTGATTTGATTTAACCCTCGCCCGCCGTGTCAGTTTTATAGGAGATCTTTAGCCGTTGGATCTGCCCAAGTCGGCCAGTGATCCGGAGCAAATGCCAGGATTGCATTGTAACCATTGGATATCCCCGTTCGATTGCTGATTGGCTGTAGTTTAAATTCTGAGGATCAACGGAAGTAGGACCCGTAAGTGGTTTGTTTTGGATTCCAATAATTTTAAAACCCATCTTTGCTTTGTGTATATGTTTAAAATTTAATGGTGTCATATTCGAGATTTCTAAATATCAAAATACTTATTAATTTTTTTATTAACGATAAGGGTATCCCTGCAATCACGTCCAACGGCCTAGCAGCATGTATTTTGGGTACCTAGGGTGAGTGGGGGCGTATTTTGGGTACTTAGGGCGAGCGGGGGCGAGACTAGTCCCCTACGGGGGGACCCAACAGCAGGCAAACCAATTTCAATCAGGTAAAATCCAGAAGCAGACTCGAACCCGAAACCAATGAGGAGCAAACCCACGGCCCAAGCCAACTCCGCTACCCGTGTTGGCATATTTATTAATTTATTTTAGTTTAGCCCCCAACCTAACTCAATAAGGTTTTATGTTTTGGTCACTTTTTTATAAGCTCATGAGGAGCTTACCAACAAGTCTTATAATTTCAAGATTAAGAGTGAAGAAGATAGAGGTGTTGGGAAGCATCAAACTTTTTTAAATGGTGTTTGAGGAAAATATTATTTCTTTTTTTTTTTAAGATATTTAAGAAGAGTAGGGAAGTGAGAGTAATAAGAATGAGAGCATATTATTTTATAATGGAGAGATATATATGAAAAAAATAAAAATGGAAAAACGGCTCTGCAATTTGCTCGGCCATGCTGTACCACTCTGGGGTTGTAAGGTGCCATGGAGTGGGGAGGGGGGTGGGGGGGGCGGGGGGAGGGGGTCTGTCCTCCTCCACGAAGGTTTGCCTCCGTGTCTGTTCGTACCTTTAACTTATTTCTTTGTCTTTCAAGTGTTTGCTTTGTTTTTTTTGGGTTTGTTTTGTGTCGTCTCACAGGCCCTGCTTTTCCAACGTTGAGGGTGGAGGTTTTGCATTTGGCAGCACTGAATTCCTTCTGGGGCTCGGCCCTCGGGGGCTTCTATGGATGGGGGTACAGATGAGCATGCCCCTCTGGTAAATGTTGGGAATGTGTCTTCAAATGGCAAAACATTTAAAGATGTTGTAGTCGGTGATATAGTCATTCTTCCAGTCAATGCTTCCTTTGTTGTTGCTGGTGTTCAAGATGAGGTGGGTGCCAATGGAGGAAGACTAGGTAAGCCTTTTGGCACCCTCGGATTCGTTAAACTCATTCTGATGAAATGAAAACCATTATTAACTCTAAAAAGTCTAGGGTTAAAGATATAGCAATTTTTTTGCGCCTGTTGATTCTAGTAAAGTTCCGGCTAGGAAGTTTTTGGATTCTTGGTGCTCAAACATTTGGCTGGCTAAGTTTGGTATTCAAATTAATTATTTTAGAATGCTTTTTTTTTTATTCAAGGGGTAAACGCTTTTGACCGGAGCTATGAACCGGAATACAACCATTCAACAATACCACCCCAACGGGGTTTGAACCTTGGTGGCAAGAACAACAATGCCACCTATAAACCATCACACCATGCCAATACCGACAATTATTTTAGAATGCTGGAAAAAGGGATTTTTGTTGTTTTTTTCAAGAACAATGAAATGCGAGAAAGGGCACTTGCTAAATCCTGCTGGAATGTAGGCGGGTGTGTTTTCCGGGCCTTGGTGTGGTCTCCCTCTACCATCGCTAACAAAGTCCTCGCCCTATCCTGCCCAAGATGGGTACTCGTCAAAAACGTCCCTCCAAATTTCTAGAAGTTAGTCCCGGCTCTCCTTGCTCCCTTCGGAATTATTCTTCGGATGGATGAATCCAAGGTCTCCCTCCCACATTTGGATGCTAGGGCCCTGGTCTCTTTGACTCCAGGGGTTGAATTCCCTCCTGGCCTTATTGAGGACAAGGAAAGGGTTGTTTCCTGCCCTGTTGAAATCTTGGGCAGTCTAAATGTGTGTTATTTGTGCCGAAGGGAAGGACACATCTTGAGATATTGCCCTTTCATAAAAAAGAATGGTTGAAAAATTCCTACCCGTGTCAATACCAGTGGGGGGTTGGTCGCGAAAGGGACCAGAAGCCGGCTCGGCCCAGGGAGGAGGAAATTCCTCCTAATAATCAGCCTATGCCCATGGCCTCTCCTAACCTTGATGTCGTGCCCCAATCCCCGACCAGCTGTTGTGACATTGCACCCTCGGCTTATCTTGCCCCTGGTTGCTCCCCTGAAGAAATTCCTACCAACAACACCTTTGAAGTGCTGGGTGAGGAAAAGGATGATCATGGTGTTTTAGATAGTGACCCAAATGCCCCTGTGATCTCATTGCACCTGAATAGTGCCCAAATGGTTAAATTAAATGCTCAACAACTAGCTATGCAATCCTTAAGAAAAAGAATTAAAGAAAAACACCTCTCGCCCTCCAGTTGAAAGAACCCTAATCAAACCATTATGATGCAGCTAATAAAAACTGATGGTACTACACAGATTGAAAAAGTTGACATGGCTAACACTCAAAAGGGCAATGCTCAATTGTTTGGGCACTCTGGGGGTCTGGGGCCTTCATTCCATCCCCCCTCAAATGTGGAGGAACCGACTGTTTTTACCCCGATTGATGGAGTTTCTCAATCTACTATACCATTAATCAATAAGGAAGAGACACCCCAGCCCCCCTTGGTTCCTAATCAATTGGACATCTGCAATACTAAGTGTCAGCCCGAGTCTGAACTTGGTCAGGAGGATGTTTTAGGACACACCCAAAAAGTCGTGGAGGACCCTCTCTAGATGGAGTCTACCCAACTTGCCCATAATAAGGTTGAAAACAATGTGTCCCCAGCTGCAAACCTGAATTCCAAACTTTCCCTAGCCATTGCTCCCTTTGATACCTTTGATGCAACGGAGGATACTGGGGGAGATGTTGAGGAGAATACCATCAAGGGTAAAACTCATAAGAGTCACAAGCAAAAAAAAGGGCCTGGAAGGCCACGAAAGTATGGAGACCCAATCTCTGGTAGCTAGAGCATGCAAGTGGTCAAACACAAAAGGAAAAATACCAGTCTAATAATCCAGTCTCCTACTCACAAAAGACCAGAGTTAGAAGACAGTTGGCCCAAATGTTTTGAACAATTTAAGAGCAGCCAAGGAGACACCCCCATGACCAGTGATTATGAATCTTAATCTGATTTCTTGGAATATCCGGGGGCTGGATTCCTCGGATAGGAAATACATTGTTAGAAGGTTCTTGAATCTGGAATCCAATAAGGATATTGTTTTTTTGCAGGAAACCAAGGCAACGGGTTTCACCTTGGAGATTAATCTGAATTTTATCTGGAGGGATTCATGCCACTTTTCTTCAAAGCACGAGAGAGGGAGGGGTGGAGTTGCCATCCTTATCTCTAATATATGGAATCCCTTTATAATTAGTCATGGGTCTTCCCCGTGCAATAGGGTTCTTTGGATTGTCATGGAAAAAGATGGGGAACGGTTGGGGATCGGCTCAATCTATGCTTCAAATAACCATAGGGAAAGGACCCAATTGTGGCAATGGATGACCTCCCATCTACCTGAGATCCCCTAGGTGCTTGGTGGTGATTTCAACATGGTGGAATACCCTGAGGACAAGTGGGGGGGTGTGGACATGGCCTGGAAGGGGTCAGAAAGGCACTTCTGGCAGAGACTAAAAAGCAAATTTAGACTTGTTGACCCCTTGGAGAGGAAGAAAAAAGAGAGCAAAAGGGTATGGTTTAGTTGGTGTAATGCACAGCTGATAGGGTAGGGTTGGATGGAACACTCAATGTTCCATGCTCTAGGTCCTTGTTCTCAAGAACTCCTAGGTGACTCTCCCACCTTAACCTTTAGGTCCTATCTCAAGTATAGGTACCCCTGGTCCTACTGGCCAACCCCATTATCACCATTCTTCATTCCACCAAGCCAATCTTGGTGCCTTGCCACTATCTCACCTTTGACCCTTACTCTTCCCTAAAGGCCAATTACCCTCAACATTCAGTTAGGAACTTGCAGGGGCGTAAAGATGTAACAAAATGCTTCATAGCAACCTATTGGGGTTCTTGTTCAATCACTAGACTCCAATTCTCCATCGCTTCCACCAAACCCTCTCCTAGGAATAGAAAAGGCTACAAGCCTAGAGCCCCAATTAGGCCTCCTAACCCGAGAAAAATGGAATTTACTCCAAAACCTTCCAAATGACCTGGGTTCTTTTCTTGGGGTTTGTGTTTCCCATGCCCACACCTTGAAGATTTTTGGGGTTAGGAGCCTGTACTGTCTATACACTACCTTTACTAAAAAATGGTCAAGAACTAGGGTTTATAAGCCTTTTCCAGGTTGCTTCCAAACTGTCAGATTTTTCTCACACCAAATGGGTTGATGGAGCCTCCTCCTGACCACCAGGCCTTGCTAAGACTCTCAGCTAAATTCTCCAAAAGGAAATTTTCCAAAACCTTAGCACCCCTGCAAGTTATGTGCCTTGCACTCCTTGTCTTCCCTAGCCGGACTCTGCCTGGCTTGCCTAGGGCAAGACATTGCTAGCAGCTCCTGCACACACACAAGCCCTAGAACCTACCATATGTACAAGCATGGAGTCTAGGCACTGTTCCCAAAGGGCCGTACAATTTGTACGGTGGGAAAGTGCTCTAGCACTCCATTTCCTAAAACCTGTCTGGTTCAGACCAGCAACAGGGTAAAATTAAACTATTTACAAAAGTGCCTAAAAATTGAACAAGGAAGCTAATTAATGTTACAAAAGGCTTGTATGCTAACAACACAACATCCTACAATCAAAACAGGAGCAGTTCTAATCCATTAAATCTCTATTTAGATGCAAAAATCAGAAAATGTAGCACAAAACGTTGTCTTCCTTCACTTTCACAGACTTTCACTATAACATCAACACTTCCAACCCTGTTCCATGGTCGAAGCACATCTTAAAGAGACTCCAAAAATAGTTAAGCTCTTTTTGTCGAACCTATTGATGACCTAATGGTAAAAATTATAAAATCCACTATGTTTTTCAACCTTTGGCAACTTTTGAAAACTCAGCAAGATGAGCTTCTAAACTTATTCATCTCTTGACAAATTATTTCCTAAAGATCAAAAACACCTCTAAGCTAACTACACAATGGTCAACATGACCTTTATGAAAACAAAACAAAATTACCCTTCTAGATTTCTTATTTACCTAATGAAACTGCCTGTTGTTCCTTAGGTGCTCCTACACCATTCTCCCCCTCTCAGCCTAAACACTAAGGAATGGAAGGAGAGATCAAGGATAGGTCAATACCAAACTTCTTGAACTGATCTTCTTGTACCCATGTGGCTTCTGAGTCATGCTTGTTCTTCCACTTGACAAGATGCTCCATGTACACCTTATGTCTTGTAGCCTTCTTCACTCTTGACTCCAAGATCTTCTCTGCCTGAGGCTTGTCTTCACTAGGGAAGGATACATTGTTGATGTCCTTGAAGATCTCCTGACTGTTTTGATCCACATCATTGACTGTCCCCTTATACTTGATCAAATCAGCTACATTGAACACTGGAGAGATCCCTAGATCAGTAGGTAACTCCACCTTGTATGCATTCTTCCCATACTTGGCCAATATCTTGCATGGACCCACTCTCTTCATTTGCAACTTGGTTGACATTCCCTTCTACAACCTTGATTTGTTAAGGTGGACCATGACATAGTCTCCTACTACAAATTTCACATCCTTTCTTGACAAATTTGCCTTCTCCTTCAACTTTTGTGTAGCCTCAGTGAATGTCCTCTTTACCTGCTCCTGAATCTCTTTCATGGTCTAACTGAATTCTTATGCATGTCCACTTCTTTGTTCCATAGCTTCAAGATCTTTAAGCTCACATATGCCTCTTGGGTGCATCCCATACACAATCTCAAAAGGACTCTTCCCTGTGGTTCGGTTCACACTATCATTGTAAGCATACTCAGCTTGTGAGATAACCATATCCCATGTCTGTCCATACTCCTTAGTTAGGCACCTTAGAAGATTACCGAGCACCCTGTTAACCACCTCTGTTTGACCATCGGTTTGAGGATGGTAAGCTGATCCAAAAGACAGGTTGGTACCTAATCTACTCCATAGAGTCTTCCAAAAATGACTCATGAACTTCACATCCCTGTCTGAAATAAGGCTCGAAGGCAATACATGGATCCTTACAACTTCCTTGAAGAAGAGATGAGCTATGTAACTAGCATCATGAGTAGTTTTGCAAGGGATAAAATGACTCATCTTACTAAATTTGTCCACTACTACATAGACACTATCAAAACTAGTCTTGGTCTTAGGAAGGCCTACCACAAAATCCATGCTTACACACTCCCATGGTCTGTTAGGAATGGGTAGGGGTTGATATAGACCAGCATTACTAGCTCCTCCCTTAGCTTTCATACTCACAACACATTGTTCCACATACTTTCTAACATCTCTTGCCAACTTAGGCCAGTAATAGAATCTTTGCACTAGTTCTAAAGTCATGTTGATGCCAAAATGTCCACTAAGACTGCCATTATGCTTTTCCTGAATCAGATTTTCCCTCATTGACCCTCTTGGAACACACAACTGATTTCCATTAAACAATAACCCACTTTGCAATGTATACTCTGAGTATTGGCTATGGAAATGGTTCTCAAAGTTAGAACATACCTTATAGACCTCTGAAAAGTATTCATCTTCCCCATAGAGATCCTTGAAACTCTCTATGCCAATGCTCTTGATCTGTATCTCTTGCACTGTCAACAATCTCTTGCTCAATGCATCTGCTACTTTGTTTAGCTGTCCTTTCTTATGCTTAATGGTAAAAGTAAAAGCTTGGATATATTCCATCCATTTCAAATGCCTATTACTCAACTTCTCTTGAGTGTTGATAAAGCTAAGTGCTTGATTGTCAGTAAAAACTACAAACTCCTTGGGTAGAAGGTAATGCCTCCATTTCCTAAGTGACTGAACCAAAGCATAAAGTTCTAAGTCATAGGTTGAATACTTCTTCTTAGCTTCATTGAGCTTCTCACTAAAGAAGGCTATAGGCCTGCCCTCTTGACTTAGCACTCCTCCTACTGCCACTCCACTTGCATCACATTCAACAGTGAACAACTTGTCAAAACTAGGTAACAAAAGAATAGGTTGAGTTGCCACTTCTTGTTTCAGTTTCTCAAACCCTTTCTTAGCTTCTTGAGTCCACACAAACTTAGTTTTTAAACCACCCTTGATTGTATCTAGAACTGGTGCACATATGCCACTAAAGTTCCTTATGAATTTCCTATAAAATTGAGCCAAACCATGGAAACTTCTTACCTCTGTCCATGTGGTTGGTGTAGGCCAGTTTAGGATAGCTTCCACCTTGCTTGGATCCATCTTCAATGATCCTTTGGATACTACAAAACCCAAATATAAAAGCTCTTGCTTAAAAAACTCACACTTCTCTAGATTGATTGCCAACTTCTCCTGTTGCAACATTCTAAGAACCAACTCCACATGTTTTAAGTGCTCTTCTGTTGTCTTGCTGAATATGAGGATGTCATCAAGGTATACCACCACAAATATCCCTATAAAGTCTTTAAGTCTTCATTCACGAGCCTCATGAATGTACTAGGGGCATTGGAGAGACCAAATGGCATCACTCTCCATTCATATAACCCATCATTTGTCTTAAATGTTGTTTTCCACTCATCACCATCCCTAATTCTGATCTGATGGTATCCACTCTTGAGATCTAACTTTGTGTAGTATTGAGCTCCTCCAAAACAATCCATTAAATCTTTAATCCTTGGGATAGGGAATCTACATCTGATTGTAATTCTGTTTATAGCTCTAGAGTCAGTGCAAAGTCTACACTTACCACCTTTCTTTGTTGCTAAGACCATTGGTACTGCACATGGGCTGATGCTCTTTTGAATCAATCCTTGATCCAACAACTCTTGTACTTGCCTAGCTACTTCTAGGTTCTGATCTGGTGTAAGCTTGTATGCTGCTTTGTTTGGTAATAAAGCTCCAGGTATGAAGTCAATTTGATGACTAATGGCTCTCTTTGGAGGTAAAGTTGCAGGTGTACCATCACTGACAATGTCCTTGAACTGATCCAACAACTTTAGGACTGCTCCGGGTATGACTGTCTTGTCAACCTTGTCTTCTTCTTTAGGTTGTAACACAACCACATATCCTTCACCCCCTTGATGTAGGTTGCTAAGGAACTCCTTCCCACTACTCAACATGACACTTGGTGTCTTTGACTATCCCTCTTCTTCTTCTGACAGTGACTGCAACTTGAAAGTCTTCTCATCCTTCTTGAATGAGATGGTGTTCTCTTTCCCATCATATATGACACCTATGTCATATTGCCATGGTCTTCCCAATAGTATATGGTAGGCATCCATGGGTAACACATCACAAACTAACTTGTCCTTGTACCCTCCAATGGAAAACTCCACCGTTACTTGCTCATTCACTAGAACACTATGCCCTTTGTTTAGCCATGTGACCTTGTAGGGGTTAGTGTGGGGTACCTTCTCCAATTTCAGTTTCATTACTGCCTCTTCTGAGATGATATTGTCTGTTGAACCTGAATCCACTATGACCTTGCATACTTTACCAAGTATCTTGCACCTTACTCTAAATAGAGCTCTCCTCTGTTTTGGTTCTTCCTTGACCGGTTGTTTGATCGAAACTCTACTGAACATCAGATTCTCTCCTACCTCAGATTCAATATGATTGACAGCAGATGACTTAGGACTCATGGTGTCCTCTTGTGCATAAGCCACTCTCTTCTCATTGCTTGATGAAGATGCTTTCTCCGGGAACCTATAAGCATGATGACCTACTTGACTACAATGGTAGCATTTCATGTTTGCAAAATATGAATTGCTCCTGCCTGCTCCTCTTCCACTATTTGAACCTCCTTGAGGTCCTCTACCTCTGTTATATCCTCCTCTAGAAGATGTTTCTCCTCCATGCTCTGTGAGTTTAGATTCTCCTTGGTTTCTTTGGTCATTGCCTCTACCTTGGTAGCCACCTCGCTATCCTCTTTGATCTCTTTGATCCTTGCCTTTGCCTCTGCCCTTAGAAGCCTGGTCTTGCTTCCTCTTGCTTCTTTCCTCAATCTTTATGGCCAATTGATAGCATTGGTGTATTGTCTTGGGACTTTAAAGAGCCATCTCCTCTTGAATGTTCCACTTCAAGCCATTAAGATACCTAGCCACCTTGAGACTCTCATCCTCTGTCACATTAGACCTCATGCAAAATTTTTGAAACTCCTCTGTGTAGGTATTCACATCTTGGTCTTTCTATCTTAGACTTTGTCTCTTCTTGTGTAATTGAATCTCATAGTCATCTGGCATGTATGCTTCTTTTACTTTGGCAACCCTACCCTTCCAAGTAGAGATAGGTTACTTTCCTTCCTTTTCCCTCTCTGTCTGAATGAACTTCCACCATGTCAAGGCATAACCTCTTAACCTTGATTTGGCCACCTTTACCTTATGTGCCTTAGTGACTCCATCACATTCAAAATGGTTTTCCATTCCCTCTATCCAATCAACAACTAAATCAGCTTCCATTTTTCCACTAAATAGTGGTATGCCTTCAAGTGCCTTCCCACTCAAAGCCTTCAATGCCTTCAAGAAAGGCTCTTCTTTCAGAACAGGGTTAGGTTCAGGGGTCTTGTCTTCCTCTGCAATCTCTTCTTCCTTTGGTATCCTTAATTCAAATTGCGCACTCCTCACTGCTTGTTCAAGTTGGGCTATTCTTTCCCTCAATAGTTTATTGTCTTCCTCCTGCTCTTCAACCATCTTGGCCAACTCTTCATTTGTCACCATGATGGAAGAATCACTAGACTCAACCTCAAACATACAAGATTCTTCCCAAATCTTTTACTTGCTCTGATACCAATTTGATAGGGTAGGGTTGGATGGAACACTCAATGTTCCATGCTCTGGGTCCTTGTTCTCAAGAACTCCTAGGTGACTCTCCCACCTTAACCTTTAGGTCCTATCTCAGGTATAGGTACCCCTGGTCCTACTGGCCAACCCCCACTATCACCATTCTTCATTCCACCAAGCCAATCTTGGTGCCTTGCCACTATCTCACCTTTGACCCTTACTCTTCCCTAAAGGCCAATTACCCTCAACATTCAGTTAGGTACTTGTAGGGGCGTAAAGATGTAACAAAATGCTTCATAGCAACCTATTGGGGTTCTTGTTCAATCACTAGACTCCAATTCTCCATCGCTTCCACCAAACCCTCTCCTAGGGTTAGAAAAGGCTACAAGCCTAGAGCCCCAATTAGGCCTCCTAACCCGAGAAAAATGGAATTTACTCCAAAACCTTCCAAATGACCTGGGTTCTTTTCTTGGGGTTTGTGTTTCCCATGCCCACACCTTGAATATTTTTGGGGTTAGGAGCCTGTACTGTCCGTACACTACCTTTACTAAAAAATGGTCAAGAACTAGGGTTTATAAGCCTTTTCCAAGCTGCTTCCAAATTGTCAGAGTTTTCTCACACCAAATGGGTTGATGGAGCCTCCTCCTGACCACCAGGCCTTGCCAAGACTCTCAACTAAATTCTCCAAAAGGAAATTTTCCAAAACCTTAGCACCCCTGCAAGTTATGTGCCTTGCACTCCTTGTCTTCCCTAGCCGGACTCTGCCTGCCTCGCCTAGGGCAAGACATTGCTAGCAGCTCCTGCACACACACAAGCCCTAGAACCTACCATATGTACAAGCATGGAGTCTAAGCATTGTTCCCAAAGGGCTGTACAGTTTGTACGGTGGGAAAGTGCTCTAGCACTCCATTTCCTAAAACCTGTCTGGTTCAGACCAGCAATAGGGTAAAATTAAACTATTTACAAAAGTGCCTGAAAATTGAATAAGGAAGCTAATTAATGTTACAAAAGGCTTTTATGCTAACAACACAACATCCTACAATCAAAACAGTAGCAGTTCTAATCCATTAAATCTCTATTTAGATGCAAAAATCAGAAAATGTAGCACATAACGCTGTCTTCCTTCACTTTCACAAACTTTCACTATAACATCAACACTTCCAACCCTGTTCCATGGTCGAAGCACATCTTAAATAGACTCCAAAAATAGTTAAGCTCTTTTTGTCGAACCTATTGATGACCTAATGGTAAAAATTATAAAATCCACTATGTTTTTCAACCTTTGGCAACTTTTGAAAACTCAGCAAGATGAGCTTCTAAACTTATTCATCTCTTGACAACTTCTTTCCTAAAGATCAAAAACACCTCTAAGTTAACTACACAATGGTCAACATGACCTTTATGAAAACAAAACAAAATTACCCTTCTAGATTTCTTATTTACCTAATGAAACTGCCTATTGTTCCTTAGGTGCTCCTGCACCAACAACAAGGTAAAAATAGGATTTATTGTCAGTTGGAAATATTTTATGTTAGCAAGAACATTCTACACTTCATCCCAAACAAAGATGGGCAGTTGGAAAGTGTGTATCCTTACACACTTTCAGACCATCACCCTATTAAAACTGCAATTTCCACCTGTCAAGGTGCCCACAATGCCCCCCCCCAAGAGCCCAAAGTTCATCCTTAATGTGCATCTCCTTCAAGATGATGACTGTAAAGATGGGATTAGATCCATTAGAGAAATTAATAAATGGCTTTTAAAGGATGCGAGTGCTATCTCGAGGTGGGATCAAAATGTTAAGTCCTTGAGAAGGCTACTTCAAACCATTGGGAAGAAGAAAGCCAAAGATTCTAGGAAAATTGAAAATGAGCTTAATGAGAAGCTGGTTGAGGCTGATGGTAAAATCCAATATGATCCTAGCAACATAAGACTCAGTGATGACCTTGTAAGAATTTAAAATGACCTTAGGTGTATGCAGGTGGCCAAGACAAAAGGGCTTCAGATCAGGGCAAAGCTCAACTGGCTAAACCATGGGGATAAGGGCTCCAAGTTCTTTTTTAACTTCATAAGAGAAAAAGGTAGTAAAGAGTAGATCGGCCAAATCTGAGAGGAAGGAAAGGTTCTGAGCACTCAAGAAGAGATTGTTAATCAGTTCCAAGCCTTCTATCAAAATATTTTCAACGTCGGAAGGTAATCAAGAGAGCAACCGAATTGCCAAAGACTTTGTAAAAGGGCTTATCCCTAGGAAAATCAACCAAGACAACTCCTCCAAGTTGGCTGCTGATATTTGTAAAGATGAAATTATAAGGGCCATCAATTCTCTACAAAATGATAAGTCTCCAGGATGGGATGGGTTATCTGTGGAATTCTATAAAATGTTTAAAGATTGGATAAGTGAAGATTTACTTCAGGTTTACCAGGAGGCCTTGGAGAAAGGCTCGCTGGGGAAAAATATAAACAAAGGCATTATAAAGCTCCTACCAAAAGGGGGTGATAAGACTTTAATAAAAAATTGGAGGCCTATAACCCTCCTTAATGTTTCTTATAAAATTTTGGCTAAGGTCCTTGTGTTAAGACTGGTGGATATTCTGCCAGGGTTCATTAATAGTACTCAGACAAGTTTCATCAAAGGGAGATATATTCTGGAGAACTTGATTACAAGCTTGGAGGCCATGGAATGGTCCAAACAAACCAATCAAAATTTTGCCATGTTGCTCTTAGACTTTGAAAAAGCTTATGACAGAATCGAATGGTCTTTCCTTAGATCAATGTTGGAAGCATTTGGCTTCCCTAATAAATTCTACAATGTTGTTGACACTTTGCTTCAGGATGCTAGTGCCCAAATTGATATTAATGGAATACTCTTTGAGGACATTGCCTTGGTCGGTCCATTAGGCAGGGGTGCCCCCTCGCACTTGCACTCTTTGTGATAGCTTCTGATGCCCTGCATTATTTGTTAAGAGATCATTCCTATTCCCCCAAAGTCAAGGGGATCACACTGCCGGACCGCAATGAACTCATCAATATCCAATTTGTGGATGATACTGCTATTTTTGTGGAGTTAGAGGAAAAAAACTTGGATACCCTCATGGGAAAGCTTGATCTTTTTTGTCAAGCTTCTGGTGCTAAAATCTCTGTTGCTAAATCTAATTTTCTTGGATGGAATGATTCCCCACCCAAGTGGCTTCAAAAATTTGAGTTTCAATGGGGCAGGCCTAACAAACTTGTTAGGTACCTTGGAGTCCCTTTTGCTATCAATCCTAACCTAAAAGAAATGTGGGTTTGGATAAGTGAGAAGATTTTGAAAAAGCTGGATAATTGGAATAGGAAATAGCTCTCTTTTGCAGGGAGATTTCAAATCTGCTAGAAGATCCTCTCATCGTATAGCATATACTTTGCTTCGGTGTGGTTCTTCAGAAGTTATCAGATCAATGAAATCCAAAAAATAATTAGAGGTTTCTTGTGGTCTGATGTGAAGGGCAAGAAAAAGAGACACTTGGTTAAATGGGAGTGGTGTTGTATGGCTAAGGCTAATGGGGGACTTGGTCTCAAAGATCTTAAAATTCAAGGTACAACACTTGCAGTGAAATGGATTGCTAAAGCCATGGTAGGTGAGGAACCATGGAAGGTTCTGATTAGAAACAATATCCTTCATGCCATGCCTAAGTAGGCTAAGTCATGGAAAAAGTTACCCTTGTGTGATATTCTCCTGAACAATCATCCCATGTCCCCTGCTAGATCAATGGTTTTCAAAAGTTTGTGGATGGCCTAGGAATCGTTCAAACACAAAGTGAATTTCAGGTGTTGTAATATTTATTTTAATAATAACCCCATGTGCTAGTCTTACTATTCTCCTTGGTGGAACCTTGTTTACAACGATAAGCCCCTTGCACTTCTACAGGGTTGCTCTGCTAAAAGATGGCATCTGGCAGGTATTCATACTTTTCATGATATTGCTGAAAATGGTCGTCTGAAACCCATGGGAAAGTTGGGTAAAGAATTTAATCTGGATTTGTCCAATCCTAGGACTTATAACATTTTGGTTGAAGCTTGTAAAAATATTTCCTTCCCTCACAATTCTGATTTAACTTGTGCAATTGATGCTGACCTGATTTGGAGTGATGGTACCTCCTTGACTAAGATCAAGGCTAAAAGCCTGTATAAAGATTTAGTGAAAGGTTTGTCAATTAGAGAGCATGTTAATGCATGTTGGGGGCTGAATATTGATGACTCTAAGTGGCAAAAAATTATCTCCTCTATTTGGCAGAACATAAAAGAGCCTAAAAAGGCTTGTTTTAGATGGCAAATTTTGTTACAGAAAATCCCTTTAAAAATTAATCAAGTTGATGTGGATATTTGTAGTTTATGCAGGACTCCTGAGACATTCTTATACATTTTCTTTGACTGTCTTTATGCTAAAGAGGTTTGGAAATTTTTTTGTAATAACATGTCAATATGGACTGAAAAAGGAACTCTGAACTGGTATGAGATCTTATTTAATTCTAGAAAATTACTTAATGAATACCAATTTTTTTGGGATTGTCTCACTACTGAAATCCTCTGGTTTTTATGGAAAAATAGGAATGAAGAGAAGTTTCAGGGGAGTGCTAGGAGGTTTACTGAGTCTACTAAGAGACTCACATTTTTCTCTATTGTTTTGCAAGTCACAATGTCTATGGAATCCTCATTGGACAAATTTATGAAGCTGGTAAAGGATGGGGGGGTATCAGTGAACAAGGAGGAGCCCAAGCATGGGCTCATATGACATCATAACCAGGCTGACTCAGAAACTTTCCTCAGTATGTTAAGTGTGTTCCAGAGAGTCTTCAATAAGGTGGTTGCTGGGAGTGATAAAGCTGAACCTAAGTCAAGCGGGATCTCTAATGTTGCACGACTCTCGAGGGTTGTCTTTGATTTGCAACCAATTACACAGGAGGCTGAACGTGTTGACTCTGATGGCAACATAAATTAGATGTGATACAAATTAGGAGATGTTGTAGTTATATTTTTTTTTGAGGCGTTTGGGGTCCCTTCTTTCATTCTCATGACTACTCTTTGTTGCGAGCTAAAAGTTTATTGCCTATGTAACAAGCTGGAGGTTTAGTGTTTGTGGGTTATTTTGAGAACTAAATGTTCTCTCATTCTGCTGTAATTTGCTGAACTATTATTAATACAAAAAAAAAAAAATTATTCATTTTAATATTCAAATTTTTTTATTTCATTTGTTTGTTTTTCAATTTATTTTTACAATAAGGTTTTTCAATTTCTTTTTATAATAAGGTTATTTAATTAAAAATAGTTAAATAATCTAGTTTGTATATTTTTTATTTATTTATCCAAATTTAAGAGCTTATATTTTGAGACGAGAGAACATTGAGTTATACAAAGATTTTATTGCCAAGAGGATCTAGACCAATCTACAAAAAATAAGAAGCATTCAAGAAATTTAGAAGCATGTGTGATGGATATTAATGCATTAGAATAAGTTGTTTGTCATTACCACCACCATACCACTTCCTAAAAATATACTAGGGAATTTTTGGAAGATTGACAAGATTCTAGTTTTATATGCCTTCTCTATGTAGCATGGTTTCAAAGACATTTTCTCAAATATAATAGTGTTGCTTGGCTTTAGGTGCTTTGTGTTTTCTATCCATTGATATTTTTATCCTTTGTGCCATTATACTAGATTTTCAATCATTTTTTTAATAATTAATACATAATTTATTATTTTAAAATTGAAAGAAGAAATTATTTTCATCTTGTATACAACATTTAAGAATTATCAATATTAAGTTAATAAAACATTATTTATACAATTTCATTGGGTTTGAACACATTATTTCCAAGATAGGAGGAAGATTTCCACTCTCCTGCTTATATTTATTCCTATATTACAGTCATTATGCTTCAAATAAGTTCACGTTTCTATGTTTATAAAAAATACTAGTTGTAAATCATATTTTAAATAGGTTATAATTATAGAACACAAATACCACATTAGTTGCGATGGTTTAAGTTCGCTAAATGAGAGATTCACTTCATCATTCTAGGTTTTTTCGTTCCTTGATTCGCAAGGTATAGAGCAACCCAAAGATGTCCATTGGAAGCCTTCTTCTCAATAGCTAAAAATTATCTCAAGCTTCTAAACCCATTGTGATAGGAATGATTTGTTGCATAAGTGAGCAAAGTATAATTCATGTCCAAGGTATATATTGTAGTAGAATTTATATGTGTGTACATTATAACATTCATAATGTTGAAAAATAAGGAAAACTGCTACAAAAAAATATTGTTCACTCAATATGCAAATAAAAAATTGTGAGTATAACAACATTTATTTACCATAAATTAGATGTGTGGAAATATAAATTAGTAAACCATGAGCTCCAAGCACATGACACTAAATATCCATGGAGAAACCCTTAAGGAAAAAACTCTAACATTGATGAGAACACTAGTAATGTAGTGATCTAAACAATATATTACACCTATAAACTTTCTCCTTAGTACAATAATATTTTGGTAGCACGTGTACCTATAAAATAACCCATAATAAATCCATCCAATGCATACAATTTATAGAGAATAGTTGAGAGGAAATCACAAGTGGATTGTTGAAACCAAGACCACTCAAAACCGTGGTATGGAAAAAATATGACACCCCCACGACAAAATTAATGAATGCACCATGAATAGAGCTAGTAATAACATCTTTGACCCTTGTGAAGAGTGGTCACAAATCCCCAAAAGTAGTGCTTCATTTTACAATCCATAATACATTTTGGACTTATGCCTAGGAATAGAAAACTGGTGTAAGTGAAGTCAAGTGAACTTATAATTGGCATTGCCATTCTACACCTCCCTTGTCAATGCCATGATAAATAATATTCTAAGTTATAAGGAGAAATAATAAAATTATATATATCTCAACCAACTACATGGACATCCAATTACCCATTCCAAGATGCTTGGAGACCCAAAATATTAGTACATTAAGATTATAATAAAATATCACACTATCCTAGCATTCTTCAACTTTATATTATACATTACAAAGACAAAATTAGGTACAAGAAATAAATCAACTACAAGATGCAAGGCCTCATGGCTCACTACACCAAGAAAATTTATATGTGCTCACTAGTTTTTTTGGTGAGTTTGCAACATTCTTTCGAGTATCAACCTTTTATAATAGTGCATTACCATTTTCTACCATCTTGTGAATAAAGTGAAACTACACATCTATATAATTGGTAAAAGCATGATACATGGGATTCCTAGCCAAAAAAATAACACTTTTACTAGCACATCCTAGTCTAAACTATCCCACAATCAAAACCAACTCCTAAATGTGGTATCTATAACATACTACCTCTTTACAAGTATGTCTAGTAGCCATATGCTATGCTTTGGTAGTGAAGAAAGCAACTATGGTATACCTCTTACTCATCCAATTGATAGCACCATAAAATAAAGAAAACACGCAGCCACTGATGGACCTCTATCCAAGTCACAAACCTAATCTACATCAAAAAAATTGTGTATGATTGATAACTTACCCACAACATTGAAACCACGATAGCAAAAGTAATCTAAATTCCCTCACAAATATCTAAACACTCTTTTAGCATAAATTTAATACTCTCTACTGGAGTTAGAGATAAAAATTCTAAGAACTCCCACTACTTAGGCAATATCTAGTCTAGTGCAAAACATTGCAAACATTAGACGCCAATAAATACTAACATGAGACATGTTATACATATCATATATATAATTTGAATTAAGACTTTTAATAAAACTTAGTGCCTACAAGAAAAAGAATAATCATTACTAATTATGCATAGAAAACTAAGCCAACATACTTACTCAGATTAAGCTAAAACATTATGTAAACTTAGTCCCTACTAATTTTTAATCCCAAAATATACATTTTCCCCCTAGATACTTCATGTCAAATACACCAAAAAGTTGACTTTAGGCTCCCTATTCGTTGTCTCGTTGTTACCCATAAACATGGCATACACACACATGATTACAATTTCATCATCAATACATCCAATATAAACATTTTGATCCTCTTTGCTTCTTACAAAATCCAAATTCAAAGAAAATGTATCAAATTCTTGATACCACATATGAGGAGATTATTTGAAACCATGTACAAAGATTATTTTAGCCTACAAACTAAATTTTATTTCTCTTTACCTCAAACCCATCTTGATATCATAAATAAAGACCATCTTCAATGTATTCATACAATAAAATAATTTTAATACCTATTTTCTCAATCTCACAAAAAAATGTAGTAATAGATAATAAGAATCTAATGGAAGATATTTTAAAGAAACATGAGAGAAATTTTACCAAATTCAACTCTCTTTTGTGGGAGTGTCCCTTAGCCACTACTATAGTTATGTACCTATATAATCAACTATCTACTTTTAGTTTTTTTGTTACTCATTTGCAACCAATGGGATTTTTTCCCTTAAGCAAACTTACAAGGTCCTAAGTGTCGCATTTGTCTAAGGACATCATTTTTTGTTACATGGCCTCCATCCAAGAATCATGCTCTTTCAAAGAGAGAGTCTCCTTGAAATACTTTGGTTTATCATCAATAGATAATAGAACAAATATACAATAGAAATGTAGTAGGCTATACATGTTAATCGAGTTTCATTATCTTGTGGATCATTGCAAGACTAGAGTAAGGGATTCTTCTTATTCCTTTGTATGCTCATCTTGTTTAGAAATCACACTTAAATCATATTCTTCCTCTTTATCCCTAAGTCATCATTGTGTTCTTCAACATGTGCATCTTCCCATTTCTTAACTTTATTCTCAAAATTTACTATTTTCCTTCCTTTTTCTTTGGTTGTAGAGGAACTAAAAATACTCCAGGGTCCTAAAAATCACATCTTTAGAATATATCATTTTTGGTTGGAAGATTTCAAAGCTTATAACCTTTTACATTCTAATTATAACAAACAAAAAGGAAAGTAAGTGCTTTTTAATCAAACTTAATAATTTTTCCTTAGTCACATGAATAAAGCCTCACACACAAATACCCTTACATGTAAAATAGAATATTTCTTACCTATCCATATTTTATAAGTATTTTTATCCATAAGAGTTGAACATGGAGATCAATGAATCAAGTAACAAGCAATACTAACAACCTTTGTTGAAAAACACCAATTCAATTGAGTACCATTCATCATACTTCTAGCTCTTTCCATTAAGCTTCAATTCACCCTCTCTACAATCCCATTCTACTAAGATATATATGGATTATTTTATGTTGAAAAATATATGTAAATCATCAAATTTTCTAGAACAATATTTACCACCATTATCAAATATCAACACCTTGATTTTATTAAATTTGACTATTTCTCTACCAAAGCCTTAAAATCCTTAAATTTAGAGAAAAGTTTAAGGTGGAAGTTCAAAGTGGTGTAACCTTTTTACAAAGAAATTGACCAAAAATGATCTAAAATTTTAAATAAATCCTTGGAAAGTGGCAATACATGTTTTGAATTTTAAGAAGATTTAAACTAATGAATTTATTTATTTTTAGTGTAGTTTGTTTTTTTATTTAAAAAATTAAAAAATAATTGAATATAGCTTTTTTTTTAATTTATACTATAATTTAATTTTATAAAAATATTGAAAATTTAGTTTAAGGGAACCTCCATTATTTTAATAATAAATTTTATTATTTTATTTCATTCTTTTCCTATTAATAACTTCTTTTTTTAGGTAATTTGTAGTCCTAGGAACTGCTCTCATTATATTATCAGAAATAGAGTTTTACTTACTATCTAGTTTAGTCATGGTTATTGTTGCCTCCCAACATATACAAATATAAAAATTGGGGGCCTTACATTCTAACTTTAATACTTTACTATGTAGATATATCTTGCTCCCAAAGTATACAAAATGGAATTATATGTTAAACTATTCTACTATTTTTTTGTTGTTTTATTTTCTATATGCTAATCATACCCAATTGGTTACTCTATCAGTTCAAGTGCTCCTCAATTATATATTCCTGAAGCTAGTTGAAGCCCTCAGTAGGAACCATTCTTAGGATCCTCTTTAGGAACCAAGCATTATTTTTAGTAGTCTGGCAGTATCGTAGAAGAGAAGAGTGCATACAAATGAAAACCAGAGGGAAACTCTTAACCTTCATTCCTTGAGATTTTATTTTGAAGAGCCTCAAGGAGTGGGATTTATTTTCCCTTGACTACCATTATTAGCACATCCTCCATATTGCCTCAAAATTGCTTCTTATCAACCTTTTGAACAAATCCCCTACCACGTCCACTAATTCTCCCAAATCTATGAGAGAGGCCAAAAACATGGATGAGATGTCAGTATTAACCATATACCTATGGTTAGTTTCCATGAAATCCTCACTCAACACTCCCTTTACTGCATGCAGGGGCACCCCCTTATAGGGTCCAGGGGGGGCATCTCCTCGATAGGGGTTTAGAGGTAGCGCCTCTCAAATCCACATTTAATATAATTGTTCATTGTAAATCTAAACCATTCATCATTAGGTCATAGATTTGATGGTAGAGATTATGTTGGAATTTTTTTCCTCAAAGAAAACCCGTCTTTATAGAAGGGCATTATATTATAGTTGATTGTAACATTGTATTGAATTGTATTGTGAGAGGAGACTATGATAGAGAAGAGAAATTTATAGTGGATGTGCTATAGGTTGTATCCCTTCTATTTTTTTGGAGAAGGAGATCCTAGATCTAATGGCTAGATGACTAAAATCAACCTTTTCCAAAAATATATGGGGGATAATCTAGACCAACAAGGATGTGAAATTGACTAACAACTTGAAAGGTGAATCAACCAACCTTGGATCTAGATTATCTTTTTGGAGGTGGCAAGGTTGATGGATTGAAAAGTTGATGCAATGATGCAATTGAACAAACTATGAAAATGCAACATTCTAAGAGATTTTAATAGACTGAAAACACAAACAAATTTGAGTTCCAATAAAGTAAAGAGCAGACACTGATGCACCTATGATTGAAGTTTGAGCTAGATCTAGGTGGTCCAGGGTGCAAGGATGCCCTAAACTAGGTACTTGAAACCTGAATCTATTTTCACAAGCCTGAGGTGCTTGGTCTCTAGTCTCTATCTTCCAGATTTGGTTGTTGGACCTTCATCTATTACTAAGATAATTCATATTTTGTATCTTGTCAACTTGTAGGGTCTTGATGCATGAATGAGAAAATTGTCTTCAATCTTCCTCCAATCCTCTTTATATCTATAATCTACACACACGAAGAGAGAGGAAGGGTTGTTCCATATAGGTGCTTACCTCAATCAAACCCCATGTTGGTATTTCTACCTCCACAATGTCAAAATTGATGATAAAAGAGAACTTATTGTTTTAAGGGATAGAGGCTAAATGATAAACAAACGATGAATTGACACTTTGCTACAACTCACCACTCAAATATAATATCCTTGATGAATTAAAGTCATTTTCATCACCTTCAAGGATTCATTATTGCTTGACTTGATTTGATTTTAAGACCTACAAGCATTAGTACTCAAAAATGAAATCCATGCATAAACATGATCAAACTCACATAAAACTTGACATGATGCTTCGATTGAAAAATGTTACAATAATTCTAAAAATTCTACTCTTGGACTGATTTTTTAAGTATTCTCATTAATAGTTTTCTCAATATTTTCGTCTATTACTTGTTAATTAAAATTATGAAAATACTATGTATTTATATGTAATTAATCTAATTTCTCAAAAAGTAAATTTTGATAAAATTACGGATATCGACACATTTGAATTTGGGGCCAAATTAAGAGGTTTAGGGCACAATGCACCCTAGACCAGATCCCTCATTTTCAAGATCTAAAGTGTCAAGGGTAAAATATTAAAAGCATACTTTGATCTTTGACATTTGATTTTTCGACAAATATTAAAATGGTCCATGGAATGCATAATTTAGGAACTTCGGTGCATAGTTAGGTCCAAGCACATAGGTGGGGAAAAACCTAGTGTAAAATTGTCAAGGGTGACAATTTACAATGCTACATTATCCCCCACTTTAGTGAGAGTATGAACTTAGGCTCAGTCTCACACTAAAATAAGAATATGTCAAGAGGGGTTCAATTATCCAAATATTGAAGAGATGAGATGGTACTAAATATAGGGGGAGTGTGTGAGCCTCCAAGATTAAGGATCCTATGGCAAGACAACATAAGGAAAAAGGATCATATGTGTATGATGTGAAATGTAGCATGAAAAAAACAAAGCATACACAACAAAGACACATAACATAACATAACATAAAGACAATAACAAAAATGAAAACAAACACGATGCAAACAAAATGCAAACATACAAAAGGTGGGTACGACAATCATAGACTAGCAAGCTCCATAGAAATCTTACTAGGATCCATAACTAAGGCATTCATGACTCACAAGCTAACAAAGTCTAATATTTCTAGACGAACCATGAACCAAGGCACCACAAGCTAGTGAAGTTTGATGTTCACTAGGTGAGCCTTCTAAAAGGGTAGCAAATGAGAAACACACAAGAGCTAGTGAGGACCGATTTTCACTAGGTGTGTATCCATGTCAACCATACCAAGAATTATAGTCCCAATAATTCTGATAAGATGCTACAAAAATGATCAAATACTAAGCCAACACATCACTAAGTCCAACGTGTGTAACCAAACTGAAGAACATAATGGGATGTATGCCCCCAGTTTAAAATAATTGCTAAACACCAATCTATGAGTAATTGCTTCAAGGTAGAATAAAATGATAAATGCAATGATAAGGTCATGAGAGCTTATTTGGAAATCCATATGCCAATGATATGTTCCTAGATAAAGCTAACTCGTGATAAGGGGTTTCCCCAAGACAAGGCCACATAACAACACAAAAGATGATCACATGAGGGATCTACGAATACAGGGTTAGAATACATCTTTACTAATATATAATATGATTAAGCTTGTAATTGACATCATTCCCCCAAATAATCATGGACCTACAAACACAACAGAAGAATGACACATAGAGATAACAAACAAACTTTTGGTTCAACATGTAAGAGACCTAAATGTCTTGATACCTTGCATCATCCCCAAAAGGAAAACACAAGACAATAAAAATATTTACAACATATAGAATAATGAAGGTACAAATAGATGAATGTCACAACAAATTTGTTTCCTTTGTATCCTTATGCTTACAAGGACAACAAGGGAAACCAACATAAAAAGCACAACACGAGAGGTCACATCACATGAAAGAAAGAACACTAAAGACATAAAACATACACAAAGGGTACTACACATGTGATGTCGATCTAAAACAAATCATATGCATCCCAATATTGCTCATCATATATGGAAGGCAGACAACTAGCCAAAGGGATTGCAACAAGTGTTGTACAAGGAGTATCACCAAGTTCAACACATGGTGAATCACTCTTATTAGGAGGATCACCACGGTTTCCCCCATCTAAATCCATATATTTTGATAACAACAAAGCTAATTCATTATGCACTTGTTCATAAATCTTAGCATATTCATCTTCACCATCCAAGTTTATCGTAATAGGTGGTTTAATGATAATATCAGTCATATGTTCTTGTTTCATTCTTTTTTTAGGTTGATACATGTAAGTGTGAATGCTTGGTCTAGACCTGCTCAAACATGAACATACAATCAAACATTAGTCAATAAACAAGTCTAAACAAACATTCCCCATGAAATTAATTGAAACACAAGAACATTGAAATCAAAGCCAAAATAACAAGTAAAAGCTAATGAAATTTTGTTCTAAATGCTCAAACTAGCATCCCATGGGGGAATTGGTGCTTCTTTGATGTGGAAATAAGCCCTTTCCCAATTCCTTGATAAACTTGATGATGATTGATTGATCCTTGATGAAAATTGTCAATAACCTAGCTATGGATGATGAAATCTATGAAAACTTGGATGAAAGTGTGGATGAACTTGCTCAAATTTGTAGATAGTAATCTTGCATGAAGTTGTGGATCCCAAATCAATAGAGAAGTCCTCTATTTATAGGAAAGGATGGAGAAATGAGAAATAGGAAGAATGTGGGATTAAACTTGAACAAATGGAATTGTGCCACTTGTCAACATGCTAATGAAGGGAAGTGGAGCACATTTTGAAGAATGTGCATGTTAAATGCATGTAGGTGGAATTTGAAATTTGAAAGATGGCTTGTGCAAGAAGAGTTGTGAGAGGAGTTAATGCTAAGGTGGCTCAAGGAGAGGACATGTAAGAGCCTTTAATGCCATGTTGGAGGACAAAAGTCCTTTGGGAGGGATATTTCAAATTGGTGGAATATTCCAAGGATATGCCACATTTGAATGAAAATAGAGGAATTAATAAATCAAATAAATTGATTTATATGCGCAAGTTGTAAAAGCTAGAGGAAAGGAGGATTACTATTAGCAGTTAATTAGGATTTAATTAACTTAGAGGAAATTATTTGATATGACATTTGATTTAGATATTTATATTTATTTAAATCAAATGAGAGGATAGTTGGGAGGTTAATAATTTAACTAAATAAATTTGATTTATTTAATTAAATGAAGAACATTTGATTTAATCAAATAAAGTTGATTTATTTAATTAAAAGAGATGACCTTAGGATTTAATTAAATAAAATGATTTATTTAATCAAAGGAGGAACATTAGGATTAATTAAATAAAATGAATTATTTAATTAAAAGAACATTAGATTTAATCAAATAAAGTTGATTTATTTAATTAAAAGAGGAATCTTGATGAATTAATTAAATAAGGATTATTCAATTAATTGGTTAGTAAAGGAGTGATTAAGGAAGAATTGGCGTTAGAGAATCAGAATCGAGTGCACTATATCAATTAGGATAATTTGAACGTCTACATTTTGCCCCTTTTTGAAGCAATGTACTTGTTGCATTGGTTCAAAGAATAACCTTGCCGAGATCAAAATTCAAAAAAAATCTTTTTTTTTGGATACCCCACTACTGTCCCAGTGAGAAGAATTACGTTGGTATACTGCCCCCTCGAGAGATCGGATGAAAATTTGGATTTTTTGGGTGACTTCTCGAAAAAAATGAGAAGCTGCTTGACAGTTCCAGAAAGGCTCCAGGATGTTGAAAATATGTGAAAACATGAAAAAAAAGACGTGAAATGAGCTCCAGTTGGGAAAAAATAGTGTTGGGGGTGCAAAACCCTAGTTTGAAGACTAAATCGAGGCAAAAAACCCTACTTTTCATGTTTAAAAAGGCTTGGAGGGATCACTTTCCATTCATTTTTGCATTCACACTTTGAGATTTCTAGCTTTTTGAGCTATGACCCTCCTACAAAATGGCACAAAGAGTGCTTCCCCAACACATTTTTGAGTGAGTCTGGGTGTACCAAAGACCTCAAGGCACAGGACTAGCAGTATGTGACCCTAACCCAACTTTGAGTTTTGATTTTTAAGCATATTTATTACGTTTTGAAAAGTCAAAGTCCCCAACGTTGCTATATAGCGACACTAAAAGTGCAAAATCAGCAACGCTAGGGCTCAAATAGTGCCACTTTTGTGAATTGTGACGTCGCATTGCAATTTGGATATATGGCTCCAAACTTCAAATAGTGACATCGCAGTCTAGTTTAAGTTTAGGGTTTCTAGGTCAAAGGGGCCCACTATTGTAAATAGCGATGTCATGGCTTGGTTTACATTTTTGAAGGGTCTAGCATCGTTGATTGGAGTTTTCAAATGGTGATGCCTTTGTAAATAGCGACACATTCATTTTTCAGGTGTCGAAAACTCCAAACAGGGTCAGGTCTTTTTACAAATTTTGACGTTGTGGCTTCATGAGTGCAGGAGATTAGAGAGCATGTGCTTTCACGCGAGCATCGACCCTTGGTGCTAAGCAGATTGAGTGATTTGCATGAGCTACAATAGGAGCACTTGGGCGAGATTGACCTTTGGTACGTTGCTTATGCACCCATCGTCCAGACCCACCTAGCGATGATGACCGCATTGGCCGAGAGGTGGCACGACGAGACCTCATTGTTTCATCTTCCCACTGGTGAGGCGACTGTCATATTGGACGTATGGCGCATCCTACGGTTGTCGATTCATGGAGATCGAGTTATCTATGACACAGATGTTGAAAGTGATACATGCTTTGAGGTCATGGAGGTTGAGGAGTTTACACTTTCTGAGGGCCAGATCGATTTGGATTACTACAGAGGTCGAGTGCCAATTTTTAGGCTGATCATTGTGGCCATTATATGCAGGCTAGTGGCTCTAGATCGATGGGGTAGATACTTCAACTTGGGATGGGGCCTAGCCTAGGAGAGGATGTTTTTCTATAGGACACAGTATGTGTGGAGGCTAGTGGTGTTGGCCTCATTATACCATGATTTGCACGAGTTTTCCTATTGCGATAGCCAAGTGATTGGTACTAGCGTGACATTGTTACACATTTGCGCCTAGGAGCACATTGTCGTGCTCCAACTGATGGTCACTATGGTTGATGTAGAGCCTGATGATCTAGCGGTTTAGAGATACAAGGGTGGCATTACTTTGAGGCACACAAGATGGATAGGTCTACCCCACTAGCGCAGAGTGATAGACGAGATAACAGTGTTCACATGGAGGCCATGGTTATAGATGGCCACATGGTATGATGATGTCCAACAACTGTTCTATGCCTATTAGGATCAATTCATGTAGGGGTGAGAGCACATGATCATAGAGCGCTACCTGCCAGATAGGGTAGCCTGACAGTTTGGAGATGTTCAAGATTGATCAGATGATCAATATGTGGCCATCTTTGCCTGGTCATCCAAAGAGACCACATGGGGACAGATGATTCTAGCATCCGACATAGTTGATTCCTTCTGACAGTTGGTGGCTAGGCCATGGGCCTATGCCTAGGGATAGGTAGATCTAGGCACTACACGTGCATATGATGATTAGTTCAAACCCCCACCTCGGTTAACAGTTCCAGGGGTAGCATTTCCACGGAGGAGACCCTGAGGCAAGACAACTAGGAGAGCATAGGTAGGTCACAACAAATAGGATCCTGGGGCACCACCCAGAGATGGCCCATCTCCACGATAGCTAGAGCAATAGTTGGATCAACAAAGGGAATAGAAGAGAGACCAACAGCCTCACTAGCCACTGTAACCAGACCCATGGGACGCCCATATACAACAGTTATAGGGGCAGGTTTAGGGGTTGTAGGTACAACTACAGATGATCACAACAGAGAGGGAACAGGCTAGAAAGCAAGTCCAGGCCCTTACCATAGAGAGTGATCATGAGTGCCAACAGAGGTAGGTAACAGAGTTACAACTGGCCTAGGAGGTCAACCAGAGGAAACATCTAGAGAGCATGGTTGCCTCATTCCATGGGAGGATAGTACCTATGCGGATGTACCATGATGTCGTCAGAGAGGCAGAGTATACAAATTCCACTATCGGCAGGTTGTACCTTTGGCTACTTGGGTGCTAGATTATTCTCAGTAGACAGTGTTGAGACGGGTAGAGAACTAGCTAGAGAGGCATCCGAGTGAGGGGAGCAACCATTAGGGCTAGCTACTGCACACAATTTTTTGATCCCAACATTCGATTCTTTTTGGGACTCATAGGCTCCATTTTTGATAGCCCTATGGGCATTGTACACTAATTGATATACATACACATGATTCAGATTTGTACCACGATAGTGATGATTTTTTGATATACGATATGATCAATTTATTATGTGATGTGTCTACTTTATTTATGCTTTATGAATGGATGTATATGATATTCTATGTATATGCAATGTGATTCTATATGTGTGGATTTTACACTATGTGATGGATGATCATGCAGATGTTTATGGATGTTATGGATGCATTTCTTTTTATATTATCTCTATGCACTTTTATGATGATGATGTTTGCAAAAATGGATGATGTTTATATGTTATAATTATGAGATGTATGGGATGTTATGACATGCTCCTTTTATTTTTCAGTATCTTTTTCATTTATGATATGCATACATGGATGATATGATGATGCCTATATGATTACGCAATGGATGCAAAGGTATGGTTTATGAGATGCTTAGAATAACCAATCTATATTATGCAATGATGAGAATGCGATGCATGTGAGATGATCAATGTTTCCTATTATATATGATATGAATGATATGCAACATGTTGACAGTTTGTGGATGTAGGATGGATGTATTGGTGATGCTTTGATTAACTATAATGGTACCATGTTGGCACGAAGAGAAGAAAGAAGAAATGAGATGATGACAAGAGGATCCAACAAGTCCATGATCTGACGAGAATTTATTAGAGATGAAGATGAGAGATGGATGATGTATTGCTTACCAGGGATTAGGACTTTAAAAGTGCTTACTTACCTTATGTTTGATAACACACATAGATACGATGCATTAAGGTATAAAGAACTAGGATGGTTTTGTACCTAGTGTGATGGACTTTGGCTCGACGATAAGTTAGGAGTACCCTTGTTCACACTTGGCATATGAAACCTTATTTAAAATGCAGTTCAGATACTTCAAGTATCTCAAACCAAAACATAGAAAAGAAAGCCTTCCTATGTGCTCAACAAGACACCTAAAACACCTTCCCTACAAACCAAACAAGACATGCATGACCAAAGTTATATCACAAGAATATCTGAAAAACACAACAAACAAAAGATAATGATTGTTGCCCCATTCCTTTCTCTCTAAATCATTTTTTTTTAGACATCATCGAGAGGTCATTGGAATGAGTGCAATAAGATAAGTTAAAAAGACAAAGATTAAGTAAACAAACAAGCCAGTGTTCTTCATACCGCTAGCCAAGACTAAACTACGATGATGCCTGATGTTGATGTCCATTGTAGGAAGGATGCATCCTAGGACATGATGTTATTAGATGATTTGGGATTAACTGGATGATGGGTTATTAATACCAAGAGTTGACCAACTTGTTTACCTACTGACCTAGATTGAGACCTTGACGATTGATTTTTCACTTGTAACCTGCTAGACTTGTTTCTAATTGTTTTACCAAAGTTTGAAGATGATGATCTTTTATTATGAGCGAATGTTTATTGCAGGTGAATGCAAAATGGGATGGATGGATTTTTTCAAATATTTGGATGTTTTTGTTGAAGTTTTGAATTTTTTTGAGGCTATTTTTGGTATTTTTACGATGTTTTGCAAATGTTTTGATTTTCAAAATTTTCAATGTTTTTGGTGTTTTATGAGATTTTAACTAAGAACCTAACCTAAAGACCTATCCTAGGGATCTCGGGGACTGATCAAAGATTAGCCTTGCCTATGTTATACATGCAAAGACCACATAGTTTGACTAACACAGATTTGTTTATTGATGAGATATGAACAAATGGATTGCCAGTTTATTATGATGGACCCCTAAAGGACTAACCTAGGGTGTCTCCAGGGATGATCAAAGATCAACCT